>VZRE01015053.1:173902-186456 GCA_013396775.1 Cephalopterus ornatus | reverse complement strand
GGACCTGCTTGTCTTCCGCTTTTCAGTGGGCTTGGTGGTTCTGTGAGTCGGGGGGCTCTGTCACGGGGAGGGAGGGAGCGAGCTTTGGGCTTTCGCGAGGGTCCCTGTGGGGCTGGGAAAGGGATGTGATCCCGCCAATTCCTTAATTTAGGACCGAATTAGAGCACTGCCACGGGGCAGCAGCGAGCTGCCATCCCAGCGTGGAGGGTGGCCGTGGAGGGCGTTTGTGCTCCCGCCCTGCCGGGCTCCTGTGGCTGCCCTGGAGCCAGGGCTAGGGGGGCTCTAGGCCCGCTGAGAACGGCCGCCAGAGGCAGCAGCGAAGGGGGTATAATAGATCACTGATAGCTCACCCCGGGGTCGTACCCACTCTGCCTGTCAGAGGATGCTCTGCTGTTCTCTAGGAATCCCAGGCTGCTTTGGGTTGGGAGGGACCTTAAAGATCATCCCATTCCTCCCCTGCCGTGGGCCTAGGAGTGCATTATCCCTGGGAATCTTCAGGAGTGAGTTCGCTCCGTGGGGGGAGAGACTGCCAGGCAGCAGGGTGGTCCTGGGGCTGCGGAGAGCTTGACTTTGCCCGTTTGTGTCTCAGTTTGTCGCCGATGGGATCTTCAAAGCCGAGCTCAACGAGTTCCTGACACGGGAACTGGCTGAGGATGGGTACTCCGGTGTGGAAGTCCGGGTCACTCCCACCAGGACCGAGATTATCATCCTTGCCACCAGGTAACTGAGCTGCTGCTGCTGCCTCACAGGGGCTGAAACTTGAAGTAGGAAATGTTGTTACGGGGAAAAAGATCCTGAAGTGATGTTTAGTGACCCAGGAGTGTAGCTCACTCACTGAACCGAGATGCTCTGGAACTCTGTGAGCTTGGTACAGGCTCACCTGGGGACGCTTCTCTCAGCTGTGCCGTTGTTTTTTCCCAGGACCCAGAACGTCCTGGGGGAGAAGGGGCGCCGGATCCGGGAGCTGACGGCGGTGGTGCAGAAGAGGTTTGGATTCCCCGAGGGAAGCGTTGAGGTAAAACTGCCTTGGGTTGGAGCAGCAGGAAGGGGGTGCTGCAGTTGGATTTGTAAGGACAGGATGGTGTTTAACTCAGAAAACTTGGGGCGTGTGGTACCTGGCCCCACAAAACACTCCTGGCACTGAAGTACAAAATGCTTTGCTGCTCGTGATGTTCTTAGTGCTGTCACTTCAGCTGGTTTTCGCTGCTTTCCCAAGAAGGATGATGCAGATAAAACTTTGTAAATGTACCTGTAAATATTTTGTAGAGAATGTTGTCCCGATATTGAGGTGAGAAGTCTAAATCCACAGTGTATTTCTTTATTGCTGTTACCCTTACCAAATTATAATGCTTCTGTCCTTACAAAGAAACTGTGCAGAAGGAGCTTTGAAAAACAGAAAGTAATTTCTCTTACCGTTTGAGATGATTCCCTGCTTATTTTAGAGGGGTTGGACTAGTTGTCCTTTAAAGGTCCTCTGCAACCCAGACTATCCTGGGATTTCATTCCATAAAATCTGCTGCTCTAAAACAAATTAGGGAGGGAGGGGGAACGTGTGTTCTGGGGTGGTGCTCACATGTATTCCTGCTTGGCCAGTGTGGCTGGATCACATAGTGGGAAGGTTGCTGATTGTCTCCAGTAAATGCTTAAACCTAGGGAATTCGTTATTCCCCACACATCACGTTGGGAATGATGAATTGGAATGTCTGCTGCTTCTGGACTGTCAGACCTCAGCCTCTTTGAGATACTGGATTTGATACATCTCTCTCTCCCAGCTTTCCAAAATCAAAGGGGTTTGGTTTTAATCCTTAAGCAGATTTCCCTGGTGGATGTGTTAAACAAAGGAAACCCAGTGATCCCTTCTGTTTTGGGGCTGTTAGGAGCAGTAGCTCTTTGACACTGCACCATGGATGTTGGAATAGTTCCCCGGCTTCCCATGGAGTGTCTCAGCCCTGCCAGGAGTAGGAGACAGACAGCAAGGGATTCCGGGAGCGGAGTGTCCCTGGACAAAGCTTCTGCCTGTAAATGTGGCAGGGCTGACTGACCTGGGGTAGAGGATGGCGTGGGGAGTAGGATGAAGCTCCAGTGTTAATGTAGAAGTGTCCAAGGCCAGGTTGGCTAGGGCTTGGACATCTAGGATAGTGGAAGGTGTCCCTGCCCATGGCAGGGGTGGAATGAAAGGGCCTGTAAGTTGCCTCCCAAGCTGTGGTTCTGTGATGTTGTGCCTCAAGTGCAGGCCTGCTCTGAGCTCTCTGTCCCTGCAGCTCTATGCAGAGAAGGTGGCCACCAGAGGCCTGTGTGCCATCGCCCAGGCCGAGTCCCTGCGCTACAAGCTCCTGGGAGGTCTGGCCGTGCGACGGTGAGTGCCGCAGCTTACACACTTACTTCCCATAGGAATTACCTCTTTCTGACATAAAAGTTGGAGGCTTGGAGTAGATGAGATTGCAGGTTGTCTGCCTGCCTTAAAGCTTGCACTGGTGCCTTAGTGGAGGAGGAGTGAGGTGGTGACTCAGGTGACAGTGGCCCTGCTCTCAGCTCCCTTCGATGATGAGCCGATGACGAGTCAGATGCAGGTGGCTCTGCTCGAGGTTCCTCTGTGGGGTCACGTTCTGTGATGCTGCATGAGGGCCTTCAGCCGGAGCCTCCTGTCACCAGTGAATGATCTGGAGGCATTTGTCTGAGAAGGGATGGGGGTGGATTGTCCACCCTCAGCTGTGGTGCCCTTTCTGTGTCACTGTCCCCACAGCCTGACAAGTCACAACAGTTTACTTAAGCTGGGCTTCACACTACTAAAACGGTGGGAAGATTTCTGCTGCTTTGCCCGGCTTTGGCTGCAGAGCTGTGCCTTCAGAAGGCTTTTTTACAAGCAGAAGTTGAAGTGGGATGGGCAGTGCTTGCAGCTGTGCTCAGATGCCTCCACAGAGCCCTGTGGATCTGGGCAGCGGGCTCACGGCGTGGCTGTTCCCTGTCCCTGCAGAGCCTGCTACGGAGTCCTGCGCTTCATCATGGAGAGCGGGGCCAAGGGCTGTGAGGTGGTGGTGTCTGGGAAGCTCCGAGGGCAGAGGGCCAAGTCCATGAAGTTTGTGGATGGCCTGATGATCCACAGTGGAGACCCCGTGAACTACTACGTGGACACAGCCGTGCGTCACGTCCTGCTCCGGCAGGGTGAGTGCCTGGGGTGCATGTCCCCTTCCAGCTCCATGGGCTTCCTTCCTGAACTGCCTTTGGGAATGGGGAATGAAGGGGCCTTCAGCAGCCAGTGGAATTTCGTGTGGTCATCCCAGGGCATCCACTTCTCTGGTGGTGGGGTTTGAATGTTTCCATCTGGGAATGTGGCTGTAGATTTTCCACATACTCTCACTCCAGATACTCAGAGCTCTGGGGCCTCTGAGGTAAGTAAGAAATCAACTTATAAATGAAACACTTACAAGACTGGCTTTAAGAGCTGTTGGCAGTTTGCATCCTGGCTTCCCTGGCTCCTCGGGATGGGCAGAGAGAAAGTGGATGCTACAAAAAGGGCAAATGGCAGCCAGTTTTCCCCCTTAGCTGTGCCCTGGCAAGTCTTCCCAGCTAAACCTGCCTCCTCTTGCCCTTCCCCCTGGTAAAACACAAATGACTTGTGCATCTTAACTGGCTCTGGGGTATTTAATTGCAGAATTCCTGGTGTAGGGGTAGAGCTCAGCCAGGGCTGTTCCCCACCTTCCCTTCAGTGATGATACGATGACGAGTCAGAAGGGACGACCTTGTGTCACTGCAGCCCTGTCAGTGCCACGTTCTGTGGGGCTGTGCTGAGGCTGCCTTGGCCAGGGTGTCCTGCTCATTGGATGATTTAGAGGCATTTGTCTGAGAAGGGATGGAAAAAAATCCAGTGGAATTGCCTGGGAAAACGAGCCGAGTTATCCTGGGAAGAGCACAGTTTAGAACGAGGGTTAGGATGAGCTGGGGGTACAGCTGCAGTTCCAAGCAGCAAAGGCAAGGGGTTGGATAAGTTTGGATATTGCCTGCATTTAAGTTCCTCATACATACTGCAGATATAAATTCCCAGTAATAAGATTTTGAAGCATGTCTGTGTTACAGTGTTGGCAGGAGATACTTTGTGACCTTGGTGCTCCTCCATGTGAATGTCTTGTCCTGTCCCTCTTTGCAGGAGTACTGGGAATCAAAGTAAAGATTATGTTGCCTTGGGACCCAAGTGGAAAGATTGGCCCCAAAAAGCCTCTGCCAGACCACGTCAGCATCGTGGAACCCAAAGAGGAGATCCTGCCCACCACCCCCATCTCAGAGCAGAAGGGTGGCAAACCAGAGCAGCCAGCCATGCCTCAGCCTGTGCCCACTGCCTGAGGGTGAGTGCCTGCAGGCTGGGGGAGGGACAATCCATGTGGGAAAGGCGCCATGCCACCAGAAAAGCTGTCGGGCAGCTGGGATTCTGGGAATTCAGGCTGGGGTGGGTTTGAGCAGTGCCCTGGATGAAGGGGGATGTGGTTTAAGGCATGTGGCAAAGCAGCTTCAGGGAAGAGGAGATGATGAATCTGAAAGGGAATATCCCTGTCCAGGTGCCCTGTTCCGTGTTGTACAGTGTGGATTTGGGAATCTTGGGTCCCAGTTGCAGTGGCTTAGGACGTACATGTTTGAGGAGGGTTTGGTGCCTGGGATGTGTTGCCATTGTCCCACCCCCTGGCAGTGTGCCCTTGACAGCACAGCGTATATATCCCTCAAATAACCCCCAAATATCCCCCTTATCCTGGGATCCAGTTTGGGATGGTCTTGGAAGCCATCAAGCACAATGTGTAGGCAGGTTTTGTAAGGAAATAATCCCAGTTTGAAATCCTATCAAGGAATCTGACTGGGCAAGATCTACCTCAGTGGGAAAAGTGGGATCACTGGCCAAAGTGCAGGAAGGGAGAAATTCCATTTAATTTGGAAACGTGGAGCCTGTTTTTTGTTCCATGTTTCAGGTAGGATAATGGCTATGGAGAAGTTTGGCACCAGCTCATTCAGTGTTTTGTTCTTTGTTGTAGGGTTTGTCCATGTGGAACCAGAAGCTTGGCTGTCCTGAAAACATCTCTTAATAAAATCACAAAAGACAGTGTTTGTAAAAGTGCTTTTTCTTTTTGTGCAAGATACACTCCAGGAAAACCTTGCTCCCACTTTTTGGCATGGAAGGAGTTCTGTTGCATTTCTTCCAGCTTGTTCCTTACGGAATGAACTTCACCAGCTCCTGATCCAAAGTGGGGATAAAATGCTGATTTCTAGGCAGAGCTGGAGCAGCAACTGGTGTTTAGAGGGCCATGAGCCACAGACATTCCATGAACTGGAGTACTGGTGGCTCTTCCCTTTCATCCCAGTGCCTTATCCAAGGTTTCCAGAAGGGCGAGCTTTTTTAGCAATATCCAAGGGAATTGCAGTAGTTTCTGGCTTCAGTTGAACTATTATTATATTCTACTTAATGCTTTTATCACCTCTGTGTATCCATGGCCCCTGTCACTGGGAGGATGTTTAGGATGTGACTTACCCATATAGGATCTTCTCTGTTCCTTACAGGATCAGATGCAGCTCCTTTTAGGGCCAGGTGATTTGAGATGGGAATATCTGGTGGAAGTCTGGGGCAGGTGTGGGAAGGGACCCATCCTAAGAGGTGATGCATGTGCAGGACCAAGGTGGTGTTTAGATTTTGAGGAATTCGGAGCCTGTTTGTTGCATTTACAGAAATAGTACCAGAAACTTTGTTGCTTACACAGCCAGATTTCCATTTTCAGGAGGTTTTTTCTACAGGAACTTAGGATCTGGAATTCTGATGGTGTCAGGAACTGGGCTGTGTGGGCAGAAACAAGATGTGCCTTCTCAGGGCGTGAGTGAGTCTGATCTCAGGGGTTTTTGCACACCTTTCAGTGGAAAGCTTGAAATATTTAGTAGTAAGTAATAGCCACATTAATTATTGATTTATTTTTTTTAACTTGAATTTGGGAAAAAAATCTGGAAATACTAAAGGTGACAGGTGAGCTTTGTCACTTTGGAGGAGCAGGAAATGTGTGAAAGCTGGAAGATCTGAAGCAATAAAGAGTGACACAGCTTTGCATGTTGTCTCTAAATTCTTAAACACCCCAATCTGCTAGAAATTAACCCATAATGGTCAAGGTGATGTTTTCCCTAGGACAGAAACCCCAGAGGATTTAATGCTGCTTGGAAGGTGAGCTGGGGCGGGTCAGAGGAGCTCAGGGAAGCTTTTAACTTCTTTTCAATATTGCTATTGCAGGGTGGATGTTGGATCCAAAGATGTTGGATCCTTACGGTTTCAGGAGAAGAAAAATTCCCAGTGCAGTGCAAAGCTGACCTGCTCAAAGTGTTCTTTCCTCAGGGCTGTCCTGTCACGGGAATTCACCTGTTGCTGTGCACTAAGGCTAATTTTTTTCCAGGTACCCTGGATTGTCAGGATGGCAAGGAGCCTCCCCCCTAAGTTGATTTGAAAACTGCCAGAGATTCATTGAAAAAGTTTTATTGCAAAATTACACATTTATGTCACTGTGTGGCCCAAGACCAGACAATACAAGCCCTCGCACACCTGCATCCGCACGATGCAAATAATTCCCAACATCCCACGGTGTGTTCCTGCCTTGCCCACCCCTCTCACCCCCGTCCCCATCCTCCAGAACCTGCAGCGTGTGGGGTCAGTGCTGACTCACCGGGAAGTGTCCAGGCTTCCTGGGCATTGGATGCATCCCTGGCATTGCCTCCTGCCTCCCACCACAGTGGGGAAAGCTGGGAATGTGCAGTACTGGGCTTCTAAGACAGCAAGGAAATTTAGCAGGGAAATAAAAAAATCAAGCAAAGCCCTGTGGCTGCTCCGTGGTGGTTCCAAAGAACTGGCACTGCCCTTGGGAAGCACAGATTTCCCTCGTTCCAATGATCTTATTTGCCACGTGAGGGGTGTCAGTTCATAGCAAGGCTTACCTGGAATGCCGCTGGGATATTACAATATCCCTTACAAAGAAGTTAGGAATAGCCTCCCAAGCGTAGGCTGGCTCAGGCTGTGAAATTTTAGGCTAATTATCAGCCATAAATAGAATATAAATACATTTGGTTTCGAGCCTGCCCTTACCCAGGCCAGCAGACGGGGAGCTGAAACACCACGGAGCTGCAGCAGAGGCGCCAGGAAGTCAGGCAGGGGCAGCTCTCAAGCTTTGAGCTTAAACAAGGAAAAGCCAGCCAGGAGTGCCTTGGCTCAGCTCTGGTCCGAGCTGGGATCAGCCTCACAGTGGGAACTCCTTCCCAGCCCTACCTGCTGACACAGGAGCACCAAGAGACATGGAGTTCTCAGCCTGGTACAGGGTGTTTAATCCCAGGGCTTGGCTTTGGTGATCCCCAGAGAGTTGGAGTGTTGAAGGGACCTCGGGTTTATTTTCTAGGAGTCCAGCATGCCCTTGGGCCTCTCCAGGAAGTGTTGATCCAAGATGGCTTTGGTGTCCTACTTAAGGATGACTCGCTGTGGCTGCAGCATCCAGCGCTCCCCCAGCCTGGGTTAGGCAGGACAGAGGGACACAACTCCATAAAACCTCCCTTCTCCAGCTGTCCCAGCCCTGCTCTGCTCCCAGGGCCGTGGAGGGGCTGGACTGCACAACTGGCCCTCAGTGCTGTGCTACAAACCAGAGGGGAAAGAAGAGAGAAGCAAGAAACAACAGCAAAGTGACCAGAGCGGCTCTGGAGCGGAGCCATGGGGCATCCAAGCAGGAGAAAAGCGAGTGGCAAGGACACAGAAGCACTTGGGAGGGCAGGTGGTTGCAGCAGGAAGCATAACTAGTGCAGGGAAGAGCTGGGCTTCAACCTGGACATCTCCCTGAGGATGCCAGTTCCCTTCCACTCCCGGTGACCCTCTTGTGCCAGGCTCCCCTGATCCTCTCCGGAGGTGGGTTTGTGCAACAAGGATTTGGGGGGTGAGGTAAAGTGTCTGCTGGTTCCTCATCACAATGCACCCTGGTCTGAATAGCACCCATGGTTCGAGAAGGATACAAAAGAGTGTTGCCTCTTGTTCGAAATCGCCCACTAAAAACACACACAAACCAAAGCTCTGGGAGAAAAAAAAAAAAAACCACCAAAACCACCGACCCACTACAACTCATCCCGCATCTTGTCACCCTTGGGCCTCACGAGCCGGCCGATGAAGAGGATGGAGTTGGTTTTAGTGTCCTTGATCATGAAGATGAAGGGGTGGTCGGCGTAGAACAGCTTGGGGTTCCTCATCTCCTCGCGCCCATAGATGTCGGCGTCGTAGGGGTTCCCGTCCGTGTCCCACTCCAGGGCAGCCGCGTGGAACACGTTGGACAGGTAAAGGTCCTTCTTGCCAGAGATCTTGGACAAGTCAGCCTTGGTCTTGTCAATGGCTTCTGTCAGGCCCAGGCCACCCAGGTGTTTCTAGGAGGAGAAGAGCGGTGAGCAACCCTCCTGGAGGTGACACAGCACAACCCTTCCCAGCCACAGCTGCTGGAAGGAGGATCAGGCACAGATAACCCATCCCACTGTCTTCCCCCCTATCCCAAAGAACTGTTTTCCTTAAGGACCCCCTTTACCTGAAGGTCATGGCTGACTTCCAGGACGACTTTTGGCAGCGAGATGGCCACTGATCTCTTCTTCATCTTGGCAGCCCAGGTCTTCAGCTGCTCCTTGTTCAGCAGTTTCTCAACCCTCTCCAGAGGCTCCACGTGGTTTGGCATGATGAAGATCATGCTGGAGAGCTTGTGAGCAAGGGGCATCTCCACCACCTGGAGCTTCTCCGTCTCATCATCATAGTAATTGTAGAGACCTTGAAACCAGGAGGAGGAAATGGTGAGATGTGGAGTGGAGGCAAAGCTACACAAACCTCCTTGTGAGTTCACCCTGGACTTTCCCTGACCAGCAAGGGAAGTGAGCCTGCACCATTTTGGGAGCAGGCCCAGCATTATTAGAGTTGGCTGTGGCTCTCAGTGGCATGATGAGCCAGGATTTGTTCTCACAGCCAACAGTAAACATGGATTCTCTGCTCACAGGGAGATGGAATCTGCAGAATAAACACACCCTGCTTTGTTCTCACTTATTCCCATGAGGCCACAAAATCTTGGGAGCAGTTGGAGAACGGGGCAATGGAGCAGCGACGAGTGTAACTCTGGTGGGTTTTGATGTGGGGCAGGCTTGTACTCACCTGTGCGGTGCATCATGGGCACTCCCACAGTGTAGGAACGGGTCACCATGAACCCACGGTTGTCCACCATCTTATGATGGAATTTCTCATCCCAGTGAGCTGCAGGAGAGAGAGAAATCCAGTAAGAAAAGGGAATGGGGGGTATTTTCATGCTCTGACAAAGAGCCTCCGGTGGACACAGGATTTGCCCACCTTCTGTTTGGGCTGCAGGATGATCTTTAAGGCCCCTTCCAACCCAAACCCTTCTACGGTTCTTTGTTGGCTCAGGGTGGGTTTTGGGAAACTTGTACCAAGACCTGAAGGCAGAACTTACGCTTGAAGAACATGGCGTTGACAATGAGGGCCCCGTCCGTCTTCTCCACGTCCTTCGTGACCTCGGGCAGTTTCCCATCCGTGGTCTGCGCCGCCCACTCGTTGATGGACTTCAGGGCGCTCCTCTTGTCGCGGAAGTTGATCTTGGAGTGCTCGTAGTTGTAGTGCTTCTTGCTGTTCTTCACGAAGTCGTCGGCGAAGTTGATGGAGGCGGGGCCGTAGAGGCGGCTCCCGATCTTCCAGGTGACGTTGCGGGCGGTGCTGTTGCTGACGTCGTTGAGGAGCTCGGACAGCCCGCTGTGCACGTACTCGTCGTTCAGCTTGTCCGCGCTCAGCACCGCCTTGGCCTGCGACGC
Organism: Cephalopterus ornatus; assembly: GCA_013396775.1. Taxonomy (NCBI): domain Eukaryota; kingdom Metazoa; phylum Chordata; class Aves; order Passeriformes; family Cotingidae; genus Cephalopterus; species Cephalopterus ornatus. The sequence continues at coordinate 176,622 of VZRE01015053.1, read as the reverse complement.
CGTGCCCGCCTTGCCCCCGAGGGACACGAGGCCCAGGGAGGAGGCCACGACCACGGGGGACAGCAGGATGTTCTCCATGTCCTTGTCCTTGGCCATGGCGTGGTAGAGGTTGAAGGCCAGCGTGGTGCTGCGCTCGGCCAGCGTGGTGGCCTTGTCGCTCAGCTTCCTGTCCTCCGAGGGCACGGCCGCGGCCAGGCTGCACAGGGCCAACCCCAGGACAATCCACATGGCTCCAGCTGCTCCCAGTGCCTGCCGGGCAAGAACAACTCACCGTCAGCACAGCCCCAACCCCTTCCTGGAGCACTCAGAGGTCCCAGAGAAACCCACTCCGTGGGTGCAGTGACGGGCACAGCACCAAGGCTCCCCTCGGGCTGCAGCAATCCCAAGTCCACAGTGGGATTTCCTCTGTGCAACAATGAACCCTCAGGAGTCCAGGTATTCAGAGCCTGTGCATTTGGAATGGAAGCTTCCTTTCAAAGGAATTTGACTGTATTACCACTCATGGACACTAAATGATCGAAGGAGGGGCCAGGGAATGGAAGCAACAGATATTTCTGTCCTCAACAGGACAAGGGGGAACAGCTTTAAACTGGAAGAAGACAGGGTTAGATGGGATATTGGGAAGGAATTCTTCCCTGTGAGGGTGGGGAGGCCCTGCCACAGGTTGCCCAGAGAAACTGTGGCTGCCCCTGGATCCCTGGAAGTGTCCAAGGCCAGGTTGGAGCAAGCTGGGCTAGTAGAAGGTGTCCTTGCCCATGGAAACCTCTGCCCTGGTCAGGGAAAGCTGAAAGCAGGATTTCTGCTGCTCAGGGGCCACACAGCAGAGCTGCCCCTTGATCCAGGGGTACTGCAGTCAGTGACAGGGACTGTCCTCTCTTGGACCAGCTGGTCCCCAAATCCTCAGCTTCCTTGGCACTAGATGGAGCATATGAGCTTCCACCAGGCCAAGTCAGAGGGGTCCCTCGAGAAGATCCAACACTGTCTGCTCAGCTCCCGTGGATTTAGTTTTGCCTGTACAGCACTGCCAGGGAGGTACCAGGGCACGGGGAGGTGGTGGACCCTCATTTTCCACACCAGAGTTCATGCCTTGGGTAGATGCATCTCATCCCAGTGAAGGGGATGAGCAGGGGCTCCAAGCCACCAGCTTTGCTAAATCTGCAGCCTGCCCAGCCCTAAATGCCTGAAAGCTCTTTGGAGCTCATCCCACCTGCCTGCAGGGCTATAACGTGTCCCCACACCTTCCCTGCCTCCTGCCTTCCTGCTGCTCCCAGCAAACCTTCCTGATGGCAGCTCCTCGGGGCTTAAATTCCACCACCTTCAGCTTTTGGGCGAGGACAGGCTGTGTCATGCCCAAGGTTACGGTGAAGTTTCATTTCTTGGTGTTCTCTCCTCCCACCCTGCTCCTGGCCAGCTCCTCGTGTGGGGATACAGGGAAGGGCTGCAGAGGGGCAGCTCCAGGGTTAAAGGCTCCAGAGCAGGAAGCGAAGGGCCCGCTGGGATTCCACATGGAAGGAAACACGCAGCACAGCCCCGGGCACAGAGTGCGCAGCTGCACCAGGGACCCTCTGCCAGAGTGGGAATTACGTGGCCTCGGAGAGGGAGGAGATTCCTAGCCTAAAATCCCCCTGGGAGCAAAGCCCCCCCCTTACAGGGAACAGCCATCCCGGCCACCTACAGGGCAAAGACTCGTGCAACAGGCTCCAAACTGCCCCTGACACACTTTGAAAAGTGCAGACACGTCTAAAATCTTCGGCTTTTTATTTCCTTTTAATTTCTAAAGATACCTTGAAACTCTTTCATAGTGAGGTCAACGTTTGCCTTTTTCATTCTGAAAGAAAACAGATACATGGAGTAGTTCTCTTGCGAGCAAAGGGCGGCTCATCCTCAGCTTAAAAAAAGCCTCATTACTTCAGAGACGGGCGAGAAGTTTGGCCCCGAGCTCTGGGCTGTGCCCAGTGACGCGGCCCCGCGGTGCCAAGGCGAGAGAAACTTTGCCCATTCTTGGAGATTATTGGGGAATTCACAACCCAGCGTGAAAACCGAGGGAATCCGGGGAATGCACAGCCAAGCAACATCCTCCCTCCTCGCTCGCACAGCCCGGCCCTGAGGGGACGCCCAGTGCCAGCGTGGCATCGCAGAGACCTCCCGTGGCATCGCAGAGACCTCCGTGGGGCGGCGGCACACCCGCTGTCCTGCAGGACCGGGAGCTGCCCTCGCCCAGGAGAACGGCCAGAGGCATCCGCCCCGTTTCTCCCGCGAGCAGGACAAAGGCACACAAAGAAAGGCCGTTTCCATGTCACCGCAGGGATGTGACACTTCGCTAAGGCCAGGCTTACTCCGTCCCGTGCAGAGGCTGCAGGCAGAGCGCTCTTTCCCAGGCTGGGCTGGTGCCCAGGGTCCCGCAGGCTCCCAGGCTGAGCAGGAGCCGGGGCTGGACGCTGCTGCAGGACCATCACACCAAACTAAAGCTTCCCTTGATCCCCCTCTTCCCTATTGCCACGCCCTGAAAGTTTCTCCTGGGTGCCAAAACCAGGGGTGCAGCTCCACTGGAAGCACCTCTGGCAAACTGGAGGTGATGGGGGGGATTTTATAATATATTTTGTATTTCTCAAAAAGCCAGAGCCAGCTCACAGGGGAGTCTGTACCCTCCCCTATCCCCCACTTCATCCCAATGCAACTTCTACTCCCCTTGCACCCCTTCTCCCATTCACCCCCTTTTC
>VZRE01015053.1:151196-171032 GCA_013396775.1 Cephalopterus ornatus | reverse complement strand
AAATTTAAAATAAACCCTGAAACTTTTAATCTTCACCTCATTCAGTGCCTCCCAGCACCAAACCCACGGACAGTCTGTGCTGCGGGCCTTTGAAAAGGCTCTGCCTCGGTGACAGGAATTTGGGGCAGAATTAAAAATCATTCCTTGTGGAATTCCTTTGAGGACTGGCAGCCCAGCAGAAAGATATCTCAAATTTTTACCCGGTTTTTAGGCGTGTGTTTCAAATTTCCGCCTGATTTTTTAAGCGGGTATTTCAGTTTTTCGCCTGATTTTGAAGTGCATATTTCAACCCCATCCCTGCTTGCCTCCGGCTGCCCAGACAACACGACTCTGGAACAGCCGCAAAAAAAAAAAAAAGAAAAAAGAAAAATCTGTTTAGGATGCGAACGCGCGGAAAACGAGTAAATTCCACCCAAACGTCAGCAAAAAGCTTCGTCTTGACTTTGAGCTTTTTTTTTCCCCCCCAAGCTCTGGGAATCGGGCGGATCCGCGGGAGGTTTCTGCCGCTCTCCCGGGATTCCCGAGCGGGATGGGGCTGTGCAGGCGCTCCCAGCCCCCACAGTGCCACGTAGGAGCTGCGGTGGGCTGCGGGAGAGGACCGGGAAGGGGGAGCCGAGCTGGGAGGGGCCCTTTTCCCTCCTCCCTGCTCCTCTAACCAGCGCTCCCGGCTGCCAAGACACGAACCCAACTGCGGCCCGACTCCCCCCCTCCGCGTTTTGCGCAGGGCAAGACTCGGATTCCTCTTCTCCGGAGTTATTTCGAGTGAGGTTTTTTTTTCTCCCCGGGGAGCCTTTGGGTTTAGGGCCGGTGTGGAGCTACTCATTTGAAATGACTTTTACCACTCCTTTAAATAAAGCACCCGAAGGTTTTGTGATACGGGTCTGATCCTACACTCCCCCCAAAAAAACGGAGGGAGATTTACACATCCCGTTGTTGCAGCACCTGGGACGGGGGTGAGGTGAAATCCAGCCAATCCTGGGAATCCTACACCCAGCTCTGGGATAAACAACCCATGCCCATACCCGGATTGGTGCTGCCCTGGTTGCTTGGCTTGTCTTATTTAAAGCAGTGTTACTAATTCACTTGATTATTTATTAAAAGACCGTTTTATTTCTGGTTTGTTTTTTTTCCCTGAGTGTTCTTTGGACGGGATTTTTTACATATAAACTCCAGCAGCTTTGCTTTTTCACTCTTAAAATGCCCCAGAGACTGCCCCTGTTTTCCTGTATGAGAAAGTCTGATTTTCTAAGCTGCTTTAAGCTGGTGCAGGATTTCTGCTTTCCAGGATCATCCATGGCTGAGGAAGGCAGGGATGCTCAGGGCCAGCACAGAGGAGCAGCTGAGGAGCCATCCCGGTGTGGATCATGTCTTGGAGGGGGCACAGCACGTGGCAGGATTAGGTCCTGGAGCATCGAAACCCCCGGGACCTGCACAGATCATGGTGGGCACAAAGGTGACGCTGCTCCTCCTTGCAGCCTCCCCCTGGAACACATCTGGTCTTGCTGCAGAGGATGCAACAAGCCTGGGAGAATCCCTGATACGAATTCCCAAATCTTCCTGTCCCCCATCCTGGTGACAGAGTTACCTCAGGATGAGACACACTGATGTGAACGTTGCCCTGCAGCTGCTGGGCACCCTCCCCACCTCGTGGGCAGGAATGGGCAGGGAAGGTGACCCAGCCTTGAATAAACCCTCCCTGCATCAGCTCAAACCTTCTGGAATCAGTTCAACCCTCGCAGGTTCCCAGGGCAGCCCCAGGAGCAGTGTTGGCACTGATGCCTCTGGAATTGCTGAGGAACTTGGGTGTGTCTCAGATTCACCAGCCAGATCTCCCCCCAGAGCAGAGCAAACGGGCCTGGATGGAGCCTGGAAGCAGCTGTAGGGGATCCAGCCTGAGGTCATAGAGTCATGGAATGGTTTGGGTCGGAAGGGACCTTAAAATCACCTGTTTCCACCCCCTGCCATGGGCAGGGACACCTCCCCCTAGCCCAGGTTTCTCCAGCCTGGCCTTGGACACTTCCAGGGATGGGGCAGCCACAGCTTCCCTGGGCAACCTGTGCCAGGGCCTCCCCACCCTCACAGGGAGGAATTTCATCCCAATATCCCATCCCTGTGGCCTCCTCTGGACTCATTCCAACAGCTCCACATCTCCCCTGTGCTGAGGACCCCAGAGCTGGACGCAGTTGAGGTGGGGTCTCATGAGGGCAGAGCAGAGGGGCAGAACCCCCTCCCTGACCCTGCTGGCCATTCCTCACACTCCTCTCACCATTCCAGATGCATGTGAGGAGCCGTGGAAGCCAGGGATGGCAGCAGGAGGCTGATTCCAGCCTCAGGCGAGTTCCCAGCAGCACTCCACCACTGTATCCTCCCCTCCAGGCAAACCAAGCCCGTGCTGGGTGAGGGGTTCCCCATCCAGACCTGCTTCTCCAGGTTCCCACACTCCAAGGATTTGGGGGGATTCTGCTTCTCGTCTCGGCTCAGGCACAAGCCCAGGACTGGCACTTTAATTTCCCCCCTGCAACATCCTGCTCCAGCCCTCAGATCTCGAGGAATCATGGAGCAATGGCTTTGCTGGCAGTGGTGGAATCCCAGCCCTTTTTCCCCCCCTCTCTGTTTTGCAGCCCAGGCCCTGCTTTGGCTGGAGCTGGGAGGGACCAGCTTTGTCTGAGCACACAAAGGGTGGCAGTGGAGCTGAAAGCCTGTGTCCCCTGGATCTGTCTGGTCTGCAGCAGTGCTGAGCCAAACTCCTGTGTGCCAGCCCCTGGGAATGCCAGCCCCTGGGGATGCCAGCCCCTGGCTTTCTGGGAGGTCACAGCCTGGGTTTATCCACCCTCTAGGTGCAAGTTCAGCCTGTGGATCCTCTGAAAAGCACCGAGCAGCTTCCAGAAGTGGTGGAGGAGAAAAAGGAAGAGCAAAAAGGCCTGATTTCCATGGAGGGGGGCAATGTGCCCATCCCTGGCGTCATGCAGGTGTGCCATGATGCACCAAGGAAGGACAGGCTGGAGAGGCCACAGCTGCAGCTTTCCCACAGGGCACAGAGGAGAGAGACTCCCTTGATCCCAGTTTGTAATCCCTGTTTAATACTCCCAGAGAAAAGTTCAAAATCCACAGGGTTTCCAGCCAACATATCAAGGCAAGGGGGAGGGGGAGTGTGTGGAATTCCTCTGGTGCTTTGGGATGGAAAAAAATGGCATCTGTGCAGCCTCAGGTCCATCAGGGTGAGTGCAGGTCAGATTGCAAGCCCCTGTGTCCCAGACTTTCCGGGGAGCCGGGATATGGGGAGAGGAGATGGAGTCCCTGGAGATGTGGCAGGACTTTGCCATCCCTGGGCAGGGAGCTGGGAGGACACACAAGGCTCTTTCTGCACTAATTTTTGGGGTCATGGTAATCCAAGAGGAGTCAGGACTCCAGGACACCCTTTCCAGGCTGGCTGGAGTGTCAGGTTATAGTTGGATTCGATGCTCTTTGAGGTCTTTTCCAATCTTTTCCTGCCTTGGACTGGTGATAATCACTCCCCTCCCTTCCTTCTGCCTCGTGGTGCTGGGACTGTCTGGATCCACCCAAAAATCAGCCAAAAGGAAAAGCAAGTGGTTTGTTTCTCAGCCACGTCAGCCCCACGAATTCCAGGGCCATCTCCAGGGCAGGCTGGGAGAGCAGCGGGGATTTGGGATGCTGCAGCTTCAGCCTCCTCACTGCAAAGAGCCTCAGAACAGGAATGTGCTAATTGCAGGTTTTGATCCTTTATCACAAGACAGAAGCAGAGAAGCCCAGGAAGGGGTGCTGGATCTGCTCAGACATGCCCCGAGTGGAGCTGTGATGGGGAATCTCTGATATCTCCTTACAAGCTGAGTTTGCATCCCCTGCGATGTTAAAGCTCTTCCTCGTCTCTTCCCGGCTGCCTGTTTCCCAGGAGCATGTGGGGAACTTAAAGGGTCGCAGCTCTGCCTCTCCCTTCCATTTGGCTGGAGCTCAGGAGCAAGGCTGAGCCCCACGTGCTCCCCCCGCAGCATCTCCCGAGGAAACCGGCATGGAAAAGGAAACCGTTTCTTCTGGAGCCAGTTTAGGGAAAAGAAACGCCCCTAAACCCGACCCTGGCTCGGAGAGGGATCTTCAGCCAGCCAATCTTCTGCTTCCAGCACAGCGCTGCTCGGGGGCGGGCAGGGGGTGGGCTCAGCCTGTGCCGTGTGTTAACACAAGCCACGCAGCCCCCAAATCCTCCCGCTGCCCCCCAAAGCCGCCTGGTTGTTGGAAATGACGCTCCCACCGGTGGTGCCGGTGGGATGTGGGGGCTGAGGACGGGACAAGGCTGGGGGACTCCGAGGAGGGGGATGGTGCGGCAGTTTTAAGGCAGGAAAGGAGGCGGGGAGGGATGAATCCCAGGAAAGACATGCTGGGCTCGGCCACCCCCCCTGCTCCGGGCAGGGGGCCAGCGGGAACAAACGGTTCTCCTCGCCCACGTGCCGGGGAGATGGAAGCAAAGGGATGCTCAGGAAGGGGCTTGGCAGCCTCTGGGTCTTCTCTGCTCTTCCAGAGGCTGCAGAAAAGCTGCCCAGAGAGATACAACAGGAATCACAGAATCCCAGAATGGGAGAGACCTTAAATTCATCCAGTCCCACCCCCTGCCACGGGCAGGGACACCTTCCACTAGCCCAGGTTGCTCCAACCTGGATTTGGACACTTCCAGGACGGGGCAGCCACAGCTTCTCTGGGCAACCTGTGCCAGGGCCTCCCCGCCCTCTGAGTAAATAATTTCCTCCCAATATCTCACCTAGATCTCTCCTCTTTTAGTTTAAAACCAAACGGGAGAAGGGGCTTCATCCTCCCCAGGTTTCCAAGGCACCTCGGGCTCTCGGTTACCCCAGCCCCGGGGTCTCTCTGTGTCATACACTAAGCTCAAGTTAAAGTTACCCAGATTAACTTAATTTGGCCTTTTCAGGCTTTTTAGTGCTTTGTGCAGATTTAATGCCACTTCTCATATGGTTTCGCAGTGTGTGGCAGACACACAGAGTCACACATAGTTTTAAATCCATTTTCCCTCTGATGTTTCCCATATCCCAGGACCCTGGTTCTGCATGCAGGACCCTTATCAAAAAGAGACATCTTCCCCGTGTCCCCCCACATCAAACCTGCTTGGCCTGCATACTCCTGCCTGCTTAAAATAGGAAGACCATCGTAGTTAAACAGCCAGCAGGAAATTGCAGTGTGCCTTTCCTGGCTACTGTGGAGATTCCCAGAGAAAACCTGGCAGGAAAGAGGCGGCAGGATTTCTGGAATATTCAAGGAGCCCACATGATGCAACCCTGGTCACTCTTGCAGAGGAACGGCTGCTCGTGGGAGCTCCAGGAGGAGGCACTGACATGGAATTCCAGCTGCCAAAGGGTTGTATCCACAACATCCAAGGCTTTTCCAGGGTCAGGTCTCTGTCCTGCCACAGCTCCAGGGGTTGTGCTGCTGCTGTTGCAGAGCCACATTCATGTGTCAGGGAGAATTATGTTAATTTTAGAGGCAAAAGCCACTCTTAGTCTTCAGTTTTCCTTCTTTTATAACTTTCAGGGAGGAATGTTGTGGATTGTCCAGTGAACTTTTCTCTATTTCCCGTTTCAGAAGGAGCCACAGCTGCTGCCTTCTGCACTGAAAGCACAGAAAACGCATCAAGCTGCTGCAAGCATTTATGGATAGTTATAAAATACATTCATATTTTAGAAATATACACAAATATATTAAAAATATAAATATGTATTAAATAGACATAAATACATGTAAATATTTACAATACACTGAGGAAGATGTTGTGGTGACCCTGTATTGCAACAAAAATGTTTATTCCAGTAAGGTTTTTTCCTGCTCTTCCCAAATGGGTCTGGGAGCTCACAGGAGTGTTCAGCTGTGGGAATATTCAGGCACTCAGGAGATTTCTGTGGCAGTAAGAACAGAGAATATGGACCCCAGAGCAGGGGAAGCTCCACAGCTATTCCAGGAGAGATGGAGGGCTCAACATCTGCCAGCTGAGTCACACAGGGGAGGATCTGACTCATCACATCACATCTGCATCTGCACATGGCCAAGGCTTTTATGGATTAGGCCAAGGCTGATTGTCCTGGTTTAGGAGCTGGGGAAACTGAGGCATGGAAGGCAAGCTGGGGGCACAGTCAGAGCCAGGATCCTGCACCACTGCCTTGTGGTGCTTTCCTTCTCCAAAACGATGCTGAGGACTTTACAGAGAGTCCCAGAGGCATCTCCTCCCTCCCTGGACCATCTGCTGAGGTCCCCTGGAGGTGGAGCTGCTCCATGCAGCTGGTCCTAAGTGGAGCAGAGCCTCTGGGATTATCCCAGCTCAGATCTCACCCAGCAGAGATGAATCTCCCAGCCAGGCTGGTACCTGGTCCTCCCAGCCCCAAAGCAGCCCTGTGACCTTGTCTTCTCTCCCTGCTCCTGCTTAGTTTGGCCTAAACCCCAGGCAGGGACAGGCTCTTGCTTTGTGTTTCTGTAGCTGGTGGCACCACGACGATGCCCCTTCTCCAATGTGGATGCCCAAATGTTGCTCTGAGGAAGGAGCTGTTTGCTTCCCGCAGCAGGAGCTGCCTCTCTCTGCGTGTCCCAAAGGCAGCACCATCCCTGCTCTTGGCCCAGCACTCAGCACATTAAACACCTCCTGCACAGCCCCCAGGTCTGAGGCTGTTCCCAGCACTGGAGGAGGCATTGGTGGGGAATTTGGGTTTGCACAGAAGGTCTCTTGTTCAATGTAGAGGTGGTTGGGCGGCGTGGGAGAGGTGGGGCAGGAGGGTTGGATGAATGGGAAAGTTGTTCCCCTCCTGATTCCCTTCAGGGGGATGCTGGAGGTTTCCCAGCCCTGCACAAACAGCTTGGATTCAGTCTGTGAAATCATTTGCACCTCTGGACTGTCGTCTTTGACGTCAGGACCTGAATTCCCCTGGGATCACTCCTGGTTTGGGACCCAGGGGATGCTGTGGATAGAAGGACACGTGTGAATCAACGCTGCCCCCCTCCTGTCCTGCATGGATCGGGCTCAGCCCCATCCAGGTGGGAATTATTTCAAGCTCATTTGCTGCCTGAACATGGAGAAGAAGCAGCAGAGAATGAAAGGCAGCTCCTGAGCTTTGGACAGTTCAGGACACAAATCGAGGGTTTAGTGAAAGGGGAACACCCAAATCTTGAACTTTCAAGGCCACAGCACCTCAATTATCTGTTGGATATGGAATAACCTGTGGCTTTTGTTGGCTGCAGTTTCCAATGGCAAAGCCGGGTTCCAGACACACAAAATCATGGGGAAACTGGAACTTGGACATTGTGGAAACCAGCCTAATTTCTTCTTTGGGCCATGGAGGAGCCCATGGGATCATGTGTCACGTTAGAGCACACACAGATCCTCTTTCTAGGCTTGATGTCCAGCTGCTAATCCACCTCCAGGCTGGAATCTGGTTTTCCCCCATGGTGGGATGACCTTCCACAACTCCTGTGGCTTTCAAAATGAAGCATTAGGTGTTTCTTAGGTGCCCGTGGTGGGAGGAATTACCTGCTGGAGACGGTGCTCTGTTGATGGTGGAGAAGAGGCACAAACCCTCTCTGGCCTTAAAGGCACAGTTTTTGGAGTGTTTGTCCCAAGGGTCCCTCCAGGCGATCAAATTCGTTGTTCATTTGGGACAAATCAAGTCAGAAGGGGGAAATTTTGTATCCAAGAGAGAAATCCACAGGGTTTAATTTGAAGAAAATGTTTTGTTTCTTATTCTTTTATTGCTTCACTATTGAGCGAAAAATTAATGTATCCCCAAATATAAATTTCAGACAAAGAAAATGGAAACAAATTAAAGACATCAGAACAAACTACTTAGTTGGGTTCCCCCATTTTTGTCTTCATTTTCCAAACACACCCCAAGTTCAGAAATACCTTCAGCCTCTGTGGTGGTGCCAGTCTTGAGGATTTAACTATTTAACTGTGATTCCCTCCCTCATCCCAGCTGACAGAATAATTGGATGTGCTGGAGGCAGATACGGGATGCAGAATGAATCCACTCGGGGTTCTGTCACTGATTCACCACAAATCTGGGAATTTGCTGCTGCCTGGAGCTTTCCTGAGGGCAGGAAGTTTGTTCCTGAGGGCCTGGCGTTTGCAGGAAGGTCACCCCATGGAAAGGACTCTGAAGTGGCAGGTGGGTCGCTGGCAGCAGGATGGGGAGACATCCCAAAAGCCCTGCAGCAACCATTTGGGCACCACAGGGCTGATGTGCAGTCACTGAAGATAAATCCATGGTATCCTGGCACCACGTGCTCCAGCAGGTAGGTCCTCAGCACCCGTGTTTTCCCAGGAGCTGGAAAACCTGCGTGCTTTTGCTCCAGATAAATAGAAAACTGTGTGCCTTGATGGCACCCGCAGGGCAGCAGGATCAGTGTCCCTGGGGGGGAGATCAGGGGGAAAAACCTCCCCCAGCCCTGACAGCCACCAGAGAGCTCCTGTGTCCTGTCGCAGCTCCAATCCCACGCCCTGAGTCCTGCCCTGGGAATACACTCCTGGCTGTGTGTGGCTGCGGCCAAGTTTCCCATGCTCCAAAAAGTGCCAGAAACCCAGAGAACCCAGTCTAAGCCCAGTGCTGCTGTCTGGGAGCTCCCTCTGGTCCCCAGCGCAGCTGGTGCTGATACACTTGGGAGAAGAAGGATGTTTGGGAGGATTCCTGGGCTGCAAGTGTCGGCGTGGAAAAGGCTGCACCAGAGCAAGAGGGAGCAGCGGAAACAGATGGATTCAAAAATAGCAGGGACAGAGCCGGGCTGGGTGAGATGCAGCAGCTCCAGAGAGGTGGGAGCACACGGATCAAATTAGCCCAGGGCAGGATTAATTTAGACCCTGCTCCCATTCCACTAGGCTCTGGGCAGGGCTCCCCCCTGGCACAGACTCCCCCCATGCCCTGGCGCTGCTGCCCGTGCCCCCGCTGGGCAGAGCCCCACACGGGTCCCCCCCCAGCCCCACCACGTCCCCTCTGGCAGCACCGGCTCCCCCCAAACCCATCCAGCGGCCCTTCCTGGGGAGGAGGACCCCACATTGCGACGGCATTGAATATATCCCTCGCCTTTCCAGGTTCCAGTTTGAAGGATGCTATTCCGCCAGGGAGCAGAGAGGGGGAGTCCTTCTCCTTCTCTTCGAGGCACCTACAGGATCCTTTCCTCCTGAAGAGGGTTCCCCAGGCTGCCCAAATCTCAGTTGCCACGGGGACTATCTGAACTTGTTGTGTCTTTCCCATGCAGGGCACGGATCCACAGGAGAATCTTGGCAGAAGGACTAAGATAGAAGGGACTTAGATAGAAGTGGACTTAGAGCAGCTCTGTCACAGAAAATCATGGAACCCTAAAGTCACAGACTGGTTTGGGTGGGAAGGGGACCTCAAAGCGCACCCAGTCCGACCCCCTGCCATGGGCAGGGACACCTTCCACTAGCCCAGGTTGCTCCAAGCCCCGTCCAACCTGGCCTTGAAGAGGAACTTCCCTTATTTCCCGGGTGCTTGACCATTATCAACCCCACAGAGGCTTCGTGCCGAGTCCCTGGTGACATACCCACCCATGTCCCGTGTCCCAGGGGGCTCAGGGGATGTGCAGGTGTCAGGATGAGGGTGTTGAGAGGATCTGCTGTGCAATATTTTTCCCCTGTTCTGGATTGTTGATCCTTTTGGGTGGAAAAATCAAGGTCCAGGCATCTTCTGAGTGTCTCAGTGTGCCTCAAAATCAGTGGCTGTATTGAGAAGGGGGATGTGATGCCCTCCCTTGCTGTAGGTGTTCATCACTATGCCGTGAGGTGCCAGATCTGCTCCTGGGGCACTTCCAGGTGTCCTTGAGGGATGTGCCAGGATGCACAGCCCTACCCAAGGAACAAACAATCCCTTCAGCAGGGATGGGAGGAGCTGGCTTCCTCCAAGGCACTGCCAACTGGGCAAAGCAAAAGGCTGGAGCCATCAGAGGGGTTTGCAGTGATACCCTCATGGTCTCCCACTGATCCAGAAGTGCAGCCTCACATCCAACAGCACCCAGAAGCAGGGGGGTCGGCTTGTGGGGAAGTGTTTGATTTTCTTTAATTAACTCGATCTGAACTGGATGGAGACCAAACATTTCACAGTGCCAGCCAGCCCTGAGCTGTGCCCTGAGCTGTGCCCTGAGCTGTGCCCTGTGTGATTGGAGCTGACAGCCCCAGCAGTGCTGCTGCAAATGCCAGCAAACCCCACTGATGGACCTGAAAATCCTCCACAGATCTGACATGGAACATTCACGCTCAGGGAATGAAAACTCAGGAGCAGCCCCTGCTCAGATCCCTTCCTCTCCTGACTGCAGTGGCTGGCAGTCAGGAAAATCCCTGCAGAGTAACTCAGACCTGCTCTAAGAGCCCAGGAATAAGCACTTTTATCCCATATATATCCAGGACAGAGCAATTAGAGCCTGTCAGGATCCTTACAGCCTGTCTGGGGTGATTTGCCAGCCCTCTGAGTGCCTGTGCACACACCTCCAGATGCCTCACGCTGCCCTCCTTGAGGACACGCTGCCTCCCGCGGGGATGTGCTGAATGGAGGGGGAATTACTGGCATATGTTATTCCCTGGCACAGCTCATCCCCAGGCTGCCTTCCCGAGGAGCAACAGCTCCGGCTCTGGCCGTGGAGGGAGGCTCTGCTTTCTCATGGCACGGCAGCTGGCCCAGGGAAAGGCAGCGCTGCTCCCTGGCTGGGAGACGGCAGGGATTGATTCCAGAGCCGGATTTCGGCTCCTGTGCAACGGGGTGCAGAGATGAGGGGCTGGAGAGATGGGCCAGGCGGGGGCAGGGGGGCAGGGAGGCGGTTCCACACTTCCAGCCAGCACTCCAACACTGATCCCAAACCTGGAAGGCAGGTCCCAATCCCACTGGGGTTTTACCATCCTGAAGGAACCCCAGTGCTTTTCTCTGGTGCCCAGAGCTCAGTGGACAGCACAGCCCTCCCCTGAGCCCTGCACAGAACACTAATCAGTTAATGATGGTTAATGATGAGCTAATCAGCTCCATCCCATGCCAGGATCCATCCCTGCTACCCACCCTCTGCACCCCAAGCTTGTTTCCCCTGTTCTGCCTCTAAACTCCATGGTCTTTTGCTTCCAAACAGTTTATTTCCACCCTCTCTTTCCCCTGTCTGTCCTGTGAATGGAAAGGCTTAGGCAGACACTGCACATTTGGAGCTGTGGGACCACGAGGTTTACGGAGGCCACCCCAGGCAGCTGATCCAGCCCGGCACACTCAGCAAAGGAATCATTTTCCACTGATGTTCATCGTGTGTCTGGACAGGACGGGGGGACAAAAGGGTGAACTGGTGTGTTGGGAACGACTGGTGCAGGAAAAGCACCCTGGGGAGGGGTGGGCACATCTCTGCCACACCAGTGTCCCGACTGCTGCACTCCCTGTCAGGGTGAGCAGTGACAGCATGAGGGGTGATGGTTATAAACCAAAAGAGGGTGGATTTGGATGAGATATTGGGAAGAATTTTTCCCCTGTGAGGGTGAGGAGCCCCTGGCACAGGTTGCCCAGAGATGCTGTGGCTGCCCCATCCCTGGAAGTGTCCGAGGCCAGGTTGGATGGGGCTTGGAGCAACCTGGGATAGTGGAAGGTGTCCCTGCCCATGGCAGGGGGTGGGGCTGGATGGTTTTAAGATCCCTTCCAACGCAAACCATCCCGTGATTCCATGATTCCATGAATTCTGTGCTTAGGTTAGAAGTACCTGAAGGCTGGAAGTGTTTCCCACAGCATGGCCCACCCCCAGCCTGCTCCCATGAGCAGTCTTACCCCTCAGCCAGGGGCTAGAGTGGCTGAGGTCCCCCGGGGTGCCCACTTGGAATCTCTCCTACCCCAGCCTGGCTCCCTCAGGCTCCTTTCCCTCTTCCCTTCTCCCAGTCCCACAGTGCAAACACCAGAGGGCACTTTGGTGTGATGCTGGGGCAAAACCTATCCCAGAATCCCAAAAGCAAGCCGGAAAAAAATGTGATCCCAAAGGAATGGGTGAGCCCCTCTCCCCCAGCACCACAGCAGGACGGGAGCAGTGGCCCCTGGCAGCTTTTTCCAGGCACAGTCAGCACGTGGAGCGTGACTCATTCCTGGCAGGAATTTCCGCCTCATCCCATCCCCTCCGTGGGAGAGCTCCAGCCCCTCTCTCCACCTGGAGACTTTCAGCCACCCCTGAGAAGGCAGCAGGGAGGAGTCCCAGGGTGGAGGAGCAGCCCAGGAGCGGAGGTGTCCCTGGCCCAGCTGGCAGCAGCTGTGTTTGAGAGGCCCCCGAGGTCCCTGCTCCCTCCCAGCCACCACATCTGTGTTTGGGAGAGGAGGGGAGCCTTAAATCCTGGGGTGAGCTGCCCCATCCCACACTGGAAGGGCTGGACATCAAAAGAAATCTCTCTCTCCTTCATTAAGGGCTCGACAGGAATTTGGAAGAGTGGGTGCAGCCCTCAGTGGTGCCAGGGCATGGAACCTCACCCAGGGACTGCTGGGCTCCTCCCTGAGCTCCTGAGCATTCCTCAGGTCCCCACTTTGGGAGGCAGAGGAGATCCTGGCTGCCATGAACGGGACCTTCTGATGCTCAGAGACATCACCCAGGCCTAAAGTTGTATCAAAAGCATATTTTTCTCTCTCCAGTGTGTTTCCTCCCCCTTCCCTCTCCACACTCCCTCCATATTTACGGACAGAGATGTCTCATCCTTTGTTCTCCTCACTACACAAATCATTTCTACCTGACAGGAGGGTGGTGCCAGGTAGGGATTAGTCCCTTCTCCCAGACAGCCAGCTCTGAGCGTGGCTTTTGCTCCTGTGCTGGAGCTGCACAGCATAACCCAGGTTTGCCTTTGCTGGGGGGCAGCATTCGTGCTCTGGGAGGATCATAAACCACCCACCCTGGGCTGAATCCCTGGGCTGATGGCTGGAATTTGAGGAAATCCTGTGAGTTTCTAATCTTAGGCTGCTTTTCCCTGGGTAGTTTATTCCTTTAAATAGAAAGGCTTAAATGGGATTGACTCCTCCAATCCTCCTGCTCTGGATGGACTGTAATCTTTAATGGGCAGCACTGGGCCTGGGCTCTGCACTGCACATCTTCTCTGCTCTGAAAGGGAGGACAAAGCTCACCCAGGACCTCACCCAGGTCATTTTTGGAGGCAATTTGAGACACTCTTGGTGGGCAGCGGCTTTAGGAAAGCACTGGTGGCACTGGGCAGGAAGAGGGAGTCATTGGGAATGTGAGAAGAACCCTTTATGAGACACTGGAGAATCCACATGGCATCAAACCTCCCCGGCCACAGGGTTTGACTCAGCTGTGCCATGTGCCCAGAGCGTCCCTCACTCTAAAACAGTCTGAAGGATTTCTAAAACGATGAGTTACTAAACCCACAGTGGAGGGAAAATGGTGCAGGGATGCTGCTGAAAGGATGGTTAAACTTAGGGAAACCTGGAGTGGGCCCTGGAGGAGGAGGAGGGTGATGGACACACCTCTGCAGCTGTTCCCTGACCCCAAGACTTCCAGAGCATCCCAATGGGATGGACATGAACCGGAAACAGCCTTGGCCATAGGGAAACCCAGGATGGGAAACATCTCCCTGAGATGTGTCAGGGCCGGTCCCACTGGGGAAAAAGAGCTCCTTGGGGATGTAGAGACACCTTAAACATGGGATCTTCTGGGTGGAACACCTGGAGTGCTTTCCAAAGCCTATTGGTGGCCTGGAAGGGAACACCTGACAATGTGCAGTGGCACGAGGGAAGATCTTTTTTAGGATGACCAGTTACATGTCTGGCTGACCCTTTAAATCCCAGCTCTTCAGCAGAGCAGTCCTCTCACCCCTGGTGAGTGAATTCAGGTTCCTCCACAATTTTCTGGCGGGATTTGCAGTGGGTTGTCCCAGGGCTTGGCAGCCTTTGCAGTGCTGCTGTTTGCTGCAGAAACCCCTTCTTTTTATGCCCGTGTGGAATAATCCCGTCCTGATGTCTGTGCTGCCATCCAGGATTTGTGCGGCCAAGCTCCCTGGCTTTCTGAGGTCTGTGCTGCCCCCCTTTGCAAACCCCAAACAAGGCACCCACCCTGGCTTTACCCATCCTCTCCCTCACCTCTGCAAATCCTTCTTCCCAAGCCTGTCCCTGCCCTGCTCCTCAGCCAGAAGAGCATGGCCTGGAGGGCAGCTCCCAATCCATTCCCGTGCTGGGCAGCACCTCCCACACCAGATCCCCTTATCGCTGGACATCCCTGTCCAGGGGCAGATCCTTGTGCTGTCCCAGCCTGTCCTGGCTTCCCCACCCAGCTGATGTGTCTGCAATCCCCTCTGATGTGTCCTGGAGGCCCAGGGGAGCTGGAATGGGGCATTTCCTTCCTCCCACCACCCCGTCTTGGAGCGTGTGGGAAGCTCAGCCCTTGTGCGAGATTGTGATGAGTCAGTGTTTGCACGTCCTGAGTCACTCCAGGGAGTTGCCAGCGAGGAGGGGGGATGCTCAGCCTCATCCATGGGGTGCAAATGTCCCAAGAAGATCCATCTGAAAGAAGATTCCTCCTAAGGAACCCCACTGAGCTGTCAAGGACAGGTCACCACCTCGGAGGGCTTCTAGCACGGCCACCACCATGCACCAGAAGTGACATTCCATGAGAAAAAGTTATTTCTTGGCCTTGCCTCCAGCTGAATCCTTTCAGATGGCCCACAGTGATCACTTGGGAGAGATGCCACATCTCTAAACCCTGGCTCTCCTTGGAGACCTGTCCTGGGATATGCCAAGGGCTGTCTCTTGGTAGCTCCCTCACAGCAAGTCTGGGGAACCGCGGCATCCCAACGTGTCAGGGAGGCCACGGAGGAATGACTGGCAATTCCACAGAGGGCTTTTGGGATGTCTTTTGAGTATAATTCATTCTCAATCTTCCCACTGGTGCAGTTTGTATCACCATTTTGGGGTTCTTTTTCAGCAAAAGATGCTGCTGAGCACATGCCGGGGGTTTCGGGCCTGGATTAGCTCAGGAGTTCATCCCTGCTGCCAAAGCAGGTTTGAAGGGTGGGAGTGGCAGCACAGGCAGGTCCTTTGTGATGGACACCCTCAGTGACATCCCCCAGACACTGGAATATCATCCCCCCCTTGATGAGCAGCCCAGAGCACACCAGAGGATGCTTCAAATACACATCCTGCCTTTAGATCTCCAGGTCAAGAAGAGCTGGAAGAACCACCCCAGGATTTTCTGCTCTCAGCCTTTAACATGAACTGAATTTTCTGTGCTTGCTCAGAGCAGGGGCCAAGCAGGGAATGAGGCCAGAAAACAGGGGGTCATGTCAGAGTTCCTTTTTTTCTTCGCTTAACACTGAAATAAAAATACATCTCGAGCTTGTTTCGGGATTAACAAGGAAAACTTCATCTTGATGGGAACCATCTGTGGCCGGGAGATCTGGCTGCTCCCTGCTTCCCATCCAGCACACAGACTGTTACTGGGGCGTGTTCCTCTCCCAAATATTATTCCTCTCATCCCTGTGCTGGTGGGAGGAATCCCAGCTATTCAAGGAGGCTTTTATTCTGGATGGGCTCAGCATTTAAAAGCAGCAGCAGCTCCTGACCCTATATAAGATAATATTTGCTTTCCCTGTTACAGCTCCGGGGCCCAGCACAGCTTGGGGTGGCTGCTGCTCCTGGGAACATAAATCCTGGAAGCATCTTTGTTGTAACCTTTCCACCCCAGACGTTACCTCATGGTCAAAGCAAATATCTCCTGGCCTCTCCAACCTGTCCCGCAAACCAGGAGGGGAAATCTGCCCCCAGGAGAGGAGATTCCCTCACTCCCCATCTGCTGGAAATGAGGGGATTTGCACCATGGTGGAGGAGGACATGATGATTTCTGGGCTGGCTGCTGAGCCCGTGTGGGGTTTGGGGTGTCTGTCAGGGAAATGTAACCACTTCTGGGCTGGAGGATTGGCAACAAGAGGATGGAGAGGTGTGTTTACAGCATCAGAAACCCCAGAGAGATTTGGAGCAGGGAAAAGCCTCCAAGGCCAGGAAGAGGAGAGGAGACTGAGGATGAAACTAGCAGGAGACAGGGCAGGTCTGGTCCCAGGAGGAAAAGCTGAATGCTTCTCTGCTCTCCCCACGGTTCCAGCAGGCGAGGAGGCTGCTGGCCGAGATGCCTCCCCCCGGGATCAGCTCTTGGCAGGCTGAGCAGGAAGCTGGAAGTGAGATGGGACCAACAGGTTCTCTGCTGCCTGGGCTGCGAGAACCTCTGGGATGGCAGCACATTCCTGACCTGGGATCCACCCTCTGCCCAGGAATGAGGTGCTAAGCCGAGCTGAAATGGGCCCAAAGCAACACTTTCGGGGCTTTCCCAATCCTGGTTTGAGGAGGGATTTTTGTGGGGGCCTCACTAGCCATGGCATCTCCAGAACGAGCCCAGAGCTGGCTCGGGAGTTGGTCTGCACTCACTGGGCTGGCAGGACACGGAGGTCTTGCTCACCCTGCCCTCCTGCTGGTCCCTCCTGCTGCACTGAATGTGGGGACCCCTGAGCTATTTTAACCTGCCAGGGCTGAGTTAAGTCCCCTCTCCTCCACGGGCCACAGCATGAGCTGCTTGGAGTGGGTGCTGCTGCCTCCTTCCCACTGGGGCTGCCATGAAGCGTCCCAGTGTGGATTGTGCAGTCCAGGGGATGAAGGCAAAATTCCTTCCATCTTTGAGGCCAACAAAATCCATCCCCAGACTCTGGCCTGTCCCTGCAGCCAGGGGTGCAGCCCGTGCTCCCATCCCGGGAATGTGGGATGCTCTGGTGCTGCTGTGCCCAGCCCTGCTCTGCCCTTTGACTCAGCCACTTCAGAGCTGGACTCTACGGTCCTTGTGGGTCCCTTCCACTTCGGGATATTCCATGAACCTGTGAATCTACGGCATTGTAAGGTGCTCCCCCAAATTCTGGGCAGCACAGGCGGTGTTCTGCAAGGAGGACTCATCTTTCCAAGATCTTAAATCCCTCAGGGGCCAAATATGCCCCAAAATGCCACTCTGGCTTTAGTCTGTGCCTGGTTACTGATGCTTGGCCAACTGACTGCAGATTTCACTGTATTTCACTTAGCAAAAAGCAATTTACAGATGAAATGTATAGAATCCACTGGAAGAGCATCATGTAGAAGGAGGTCATATTGTAACAGGAAGAAAACGTGCTGCTGCTTTATTAGAAAGAGAGGGAAAGGGATTCATGTAACAATTTTCAGACAGAGAGGTTTTGAACTGAAAACTCCAGGATGGAGATGATCAGAAAACTGATGTTCCCCTTTGCCTCCTGAATAAGAGGGGCTTTGTTCAGGGGCCCAGCTCAGGGCTGGGGCAGAGCTGCTTGCAAGGGCTTTTATTTCAGCTGCCTGCAAAGAATCCCAGAGAGGAATGGGGCAGGTTCCCCTCGGCCTGGAGAAAGGGAGAGATATCACCAGAGGTGTTTAATATTAACTGGAGCAGGGAAGCCCTGGGAAAGGTGTGACTGTGTGTGGCCTGGCTGTGCTTAGACACAAACATCACCCCCAGGGCCACGTGAATGTGGCTGGAGCAGGTGAAAGTCCCCCTGGAGGGAGCTGGATCGATGCTGGGCTTTGTCAATAGAGATCATCCCCTGCTGGCACCAGGAATGTGAGCCCTGAGCCCAGAGCTTCCCGTGCCTGGTGAGGTGCAGGCACAGAACAAAGGTCTCATCCAAAAGCCTCTGATTAATGTTTTAGTTAAGGGAAAAGGGTGGGCAGGGAGCAGAAGGGAACAAAGCAGCCCTGTTTGCACGGCAGAACGCTGGGATTTGCTTTCCAGGATGGATGGGATGGGAGCTCCTCCAGCAAAACTGATTTTGGTGCAAGCAAGGTTTGTCCCTCAGACTCATCCTCTCCAACTCTTCTGGCCAGGTGGTATCAGAAGCATTTTTGGTAAAGATTCTTCTCCCAGGGGCAGGGAAATCTTTCATCGTGTTTAAAAAAATATTTCTTTTCTTGCTGTTTCATCCTCATTTGTTTGTTAAGTGGATCTTCTCTAGGATCCAGAAAACGCTGTCAAATGCAGTAACTGTGACTCATTATTTCAGGAACGGCTTTAGCTACAAGCCCTGAAGTTCTCCCAATATATTTAGAATAATGGAATCACTCAGGTTGGAAAAGACCTTGAAGATCATCAAGTCCAACACAGATCCCACCATCCTCACTAAACCGTGTTGTGAAGTGCCACATCTGCTCATTTTTCGGAACACTTCCAGTCTTGTTCCAATGCTTAACCACTCTTTCAGTGAAGAAATTTTTCCTAATATCCAACCTGACCTTCCCCTGGCACAGCTTGAGGTCATTTCCCCCTGTCCTGAGTAACCACAGCCTGGCAGTGGGTGGAGAGAGATTCCCACCTACAGCTAAATGCACGTTTTGAGACAGGAGTTGCAGGCCTGAAATGATCTCATTTGCTGCAAATTGTATATTCAGGACTGGATTTTCCTCCCTTAAACTACCTCCCTTCAGGAATCATCACAAAGTGAGGAGGATGCTGCCTTAAAGGCTTTAAAAGAGGGAGGAAAAGGATTCTTGGTGGTGCTGAGATGGTCCCTTCCAGGAGTGAAGAGCTGCAATGTGATCTTAATTCATCTCTCTTCATATATGATGGGGTGTATACACAGCTTGGAGTGGCCTGGCTGCATCTCCTGACCCTCCAGCCTCTTCATGAGGGCCCCAGGTGTCTTTCTGCTCACAGCTGGCTGCAGAGCACATGTTCCAGGAGCCAGGCCAGCTGCAGAGCACAGCTGGATGGGGGGACACGCCTGGTCCAGCTCCCTGTCCCTCAGCTGGGCTGTGAGGGAGCCACTACCCCAGATCTGCATCCAGATATTTATTCTACTGCTCCACTAACTGAATGCCTCCAGAGCTTGAGCACCTTTGGTGACGCAGGTTGTTGTGGGAGGCAAAGAAGTTTTTACTACACCTGATTTTTTTCTCCACAGACTTGTATTTATCCTCAGCTTCCTACTGAGAGCTGGAGGTTCTGGGTGGCTTCATTACTTCCAATTGTGTATTTATTGGGGGGCAAAATGCCAGCAAATGAAAGGTCACAGGCCTGGGGCACGGGAGTGGGACTTGCCACCAGCTCAGCTGTGGGTGGGAATGGGTGTCCTTGACCTCTGCACCGGGCCCTGCAGCACTTCCCACCTCACCTCCATCCAGAGGGTTCTGCATGGACTGATCAGACCAGATTTGTCCAGCTAAGCCCTTTGAAGGGCTGTGGGGCCACTGCAGGAGCTGTTTGTGTAAGACAATTATCTTTCAGATGGAAACAACATCCTTCACAGGGAAAGGAGGGCACAGGGGGCTCTTCATCCTGAGAAATGGATGGAGACATTCCTCACCCTGCCAGTGGATCACCAGCACCACAAACACTCCTCCTGGCTCCTCCAGACCTTCTCATCTCTTGACAACCAGCCTCTGTCCCTGTGTCAGATAGGAAAGGAGAGGAAATACCTCCTGTGACAAAGCTGACAGAACACCTCAGGTCACATTCTGCTTTTACTGATGTAAACCAGCCTGTATTTAGATAACAAGGAGCACCTCATTTGCAATAAAGACATCAAGTGGGGACACTTCTGCTTCTCTTTATCACTTTGCCCAAATCATTTCTCCTAAAAGTTTAAAAAAAAAAAAAAAAATGCTTGTTTGTCTCCTCAATTGACTTTGTTGTGACTTCTGGCCCCTCGATCTGAGTGCTGATGTGCTCAGGGCTGATTTTATACCCATGACATGTCACAAAGTATTTTATTTGTAATTGTCTCTTCCAGACTGCAGGGGTGGACACCTTGCAGGGGCTTGTTGGGGCAGATTGGGGGCGGGG
>VZRE01015053.1:110580-151187 GCA_013396775.1 Cephalopterus ornatus | reverse complement strand
GTTGGTGGGAGGTTGGGGGGAGGGGGGGGGGAAAGGTGACAGAGAGGTTGAAATCCAGAGGATGTAACAGCAAAATAGCTCTGTGAGTTGTCCCTGTAAATGCCATTATGGTACAATAATTATGCCTAAGGGGACACTTACAATCAACACCCTCCCTATGTTTATTAGAGGCACAAAGACCTCGGATAAGGAATTAGGAAAAAGGACCCGAATGAAAATACTCCCAGCACAAACACAGGAAAGCCCAGCTCTCCCTCCCGTTTGCCCTGCACTCCCGAGGATTGAAGGAGCAGAACAATGGGGTGTCCCTGTGTCCCTCTCCACACTTCCTTCCCCTTCCCAGGGCTGGTCAGATCCTGCAAGGAGGTGCAGTGGGGATGTACCTCCCACCAGCTGTGCTGCCACACACAGACAGACAGACAGACAGCATCCAAAATGCTCTGACATCTCTGAGAAGGCTCCAGGGAGACCTGAGAGCCCCTTCCAGGGCCTAAAGGGGCTCCAGGAGAGCTGGAGAGGGACCTGGGACAAGGGATGGAGGGACAGGACACAGGGAATGGCTTCCCACTGCCAGAGGGCAGGGATAGGTGGGATATTGGGAAGGAATTCCTGGCTGTGAGGGTGGGGAGGCCCTGGCACAGGTTGCCCAGAGAAGCTGTGGCTGCCCCATCCCTGGAAGTGTCCAAGGGCAGGTTGGAGCAATGTGGGCTAGTGGGAGGTGTCCCTGCCCAGGGCAGGCGGTGANATAGAGGGGATATTGGGAAGGAATTCCTGGCTGTGAGGGTGGGGAGGCCCTGGCACAGGTTGCCCAGAGAAGCTGTGGCTGCCCCATCCCTGGAAGTGTCCAAGGGCAGGTTGGAGCAACCTGGAATAGTGGGAGGTGTCCCTGCCCAGGGCAGGGGGTGGCACTGGATGATCTTTAAGGTCCTTTCCAACCCAAACCATCCTGGGATTCTGTGATTCTGTGATTCTTTCTCAGGTAGGAACAAGTTATCCTGTGATCTCAAAAAAGAGCCATTTCTGGATCACCAGGAGGGCTCAGACAAGTGTTTTTCTGGCAAAGACTTCCCACCTGTGAGCCTGGGAGGAGGAAAAGGGACTTTTCTCTACCTGCAGAGAGGGTGAAACTGCAGTGTTTCTTGGATGAGGGTGATGTTCCATGCTGTGTTTAAGGATTGTTCATCCCCTTCCCTCTGTTCCCTCTCTCAGGGGAAGCTGCAGCATCTCCTTCCCTGTCTACCCCCGCCCCCCAAAAATACTGAAGCAGTCTCCTCTGAGACCTTCACGTGCTGCCCTTTTGCATCCCCAGATCTTCAGTCTCATATTTCCCTGCCAGAAAACAAAACTGCCCCTTCTAGAGGGATTTTCCCCTTCCACAAGCACATAAGGAAAGGCTTTCAGGATGTGGTGTGAGATCTGCCTACGCCTAAAACTTGCCCATGGTTTAAAGCTGAGCTGGATCCTAAAGGAGCGGCTTAAAAAGCGAGTCCAAAGGGTTTTAATGACGGTTTTATAGGTGCATTGTTTGGAAATGAATGTGGCTGGGTCCACATGAGGAATCCCAGCAGAAATCCCCCCCATGCCAGAAGGAGATACTTAAAATAGCTTTGAGCATTCGAGGCTCTAAGCACGAGATAAGGAACTTTTAAATTTGAAACCAACTTTCCCCATTCAAAATTACATCTCTTTTCCTAGAAGCTGTCTGGAACTTCATGTTAAATTCTCTTCCATCAGCTGCTCCCTGACTTTTTTGTTTGACATTGCACAGCCTTTAGCAGCCAAATTGCTGCTGGCAGGGGGGAAAGAAGGTCCTTCTGCTCATCATTCCCCTTGGAGGTGGCTTGGAAATGAAACCCTCCCCAGCCCCGCATCCTGGTGGGAGCCTGGGTTGGATCCAACGGGCCAAGTCACAGAAATATTCTGAAAATGTGCAAACTCGAGTTCTTTTGGAGGCTTTTGCTCAGCAAAAAGGATGTGGAAAGCAAATGCCTGGCTGACACCGGGAGCAGCTGCAGTGGAACCTGATGAGTTAGAAGGATATTTTCAGTGCCAGAAGAAAATATTTCTCCCTTGATCTTACAAATGGCTGAAGCCTTTCTGCTGAAAGTAAAAGGAGACAAAACACAAGGCACAAACCCAGGGATGTGTAGAGTCTGGCAAAGTCCCAAGGACCCGTGGCCATATCTTGAACTGCCTGCATCTGCCCCATCTGCCCCTGCACATCCACCCTCCCAAGTGCAGAGCACTAAAGTTCTGCAGGGACCAGACGACCAGGCAGCAAATCAAATGCTCCCACAGGATGTACTTCCATCAGGATTTAAGATAATCACAGCTCTGGGAGCCTTGTGATTCTGAAAAGTCTGCTGTCAGCAGTACTGGAAGGAGAAGCACTTGGCAAAGAGCTGCCAGGATCCTCTGCTGTGCCCAGGCTCATCACTTCGGATCAGCCCCTCTATCCTGATCTTTCAGCCCCAGTCTTTTCCTGCAGGCAGTTTCCCTGCTGGTGGGGGAAAAGAGAGACAGTTGCCAGCGACCTCTTGGCTTAGTCTGGCTGAGTAAAGAGGAGCCTGGCATCAGTCTCACACTTCCTTGTTATTTTGATAGCACATCCCCTCCTTCTGTGCTGCTTGCACTGTGCACTCCCTCAGGGCTGGGCCAGAAAAAGTAGAAAATGGCCAATTTGCAGAAAGAAATTCTGAAGCCGTTGCTTTCAGCTAAATTTTTTTGTCACCTTGCATCAAGAAGGGCGAAGAATTGCCAGGCAGGACACAGTTCAGTGTTGCCACAGCGCTGGGCAGGCCTGGGCATCCTCCTCACCCCAAGTGACCCGGGGTGTTGCAATGTGAATGAAGAAAACAAGTCCTTGAGCACGGAGCAGTTCCAACAGAACACTCCTCCTTTCCCCAAACTGTTCTGACTTGAGGAGCCCACACCACGGTGGCCTCAGGCTGGAGGTCAGCTCCAGGGTGCAGCTCCACACCTGGGAGTTCAGGATCTGACGGAGGAACGAGTGCAGGTGATGAAAGGGGATGGAAAAAGAAATGAAGGGTGAGTTGGAAAGGGCAGGAGAAAGCAGGAGGCTGCAAAGCCTAAACCTGAGCCTTTTTATCCACTTCCATCCACCCAACGTGGGAGCAAAACATCCCTCCTATCCTATCCCTCTTTGAGACAGGATTGCCTTGGATATCAATACCCCAGGAATAGAAATATGAATGATGTGACCACTCTGCTCCTGCTGCCAAGCAGGGATTTACTGGTGCCCAGTTGACAGCAGCCCAGGGGCCATATATTTGCTCCCACTGGTGGAGGTTTTCCAGGTCAGACTTTTATTTTCATTCCACTCTGCATGTGTGTGTGGATGTACACGTTGCTCCCCGGGACGGACAACATCCATAAATCCTAGTTCAGGGGAGGAAGATGATGAAGGGGAGGTGATGGGTGATGAAGATGTGAGGAACTGCCAGAGGGCAGGGTTTGATGAGGTGTTGGGAAGGAATTCTTGGCTATGAGGGTGGGGAGGCCCTGGCACAGGTTGCCCAGAGAAGCTGTGGCTGCCCCATCCCTGGAAGTGTCCAAGGCTGGACATGGCTTGGATCAATCTGGGCTAGTGGAAGGCGTCCCGGGGGTGGAACTGGATGAGCTTTAAGGTCTCTTCCCACCCAACCCATTCCCGGGTGCTCTCCGCCCTTTGGGGGCTCAGCATTCCCAAACCCCACCCACAGTTCCAAACACCCCACGTCTTTCCCGCGTCTCCCAGAACCAAGCTTTGGGACAGCACCGAGTGGGAGGGAGAGAGGAAGGTGCGGGGGAGCTTTTCCTTTACCAGGGGTGCCCTCATCCCGCAGCCCCGCGGCTCCGCACCGCGCAGGGCTCCGCTGGCAGCCGGGAGCATCCCCCAGGGACACCCCAAAAGCGGCTGAACGATCGGGCACAGCCTTCTGCTCCTTCCTCCTCCTCTCCTTCCTCCTCCTCCTGCTGCCGGGGCGGAGCCGCCGGAGCAGCGCCCGCCCCGCTCGGGGAGCGGAGCCGAGCCGGGTGCGGGGACGGGGACGCGGCGGTGGCACCTCCGTCCGTCCCTCTGTCTGTCCGTCCGTCCGTCCGTCCGTCCGTCCGCCCGGCCGCCGCCCCATCCCACCCTGTGCCGGGGCACGGCCCCCCCGCTGCCTCGGCGGGGCAGGGGCACCCCCTCCCCCGGGGCTCGGCGAGCTGGAGGATTCCCCAGCGGCAGGTAAAGGGTGGCACTGGCAGCACTGGGAGCACTGGGGGGGCTTTGGCATCCCAGGCCCCCCCCCTTCCCTTTTGGCGAGCGGGGTGCGCGGTGACCCCGGGCTGGGGGGACGATGCTGAGCCGGGGCGGGGAGTGTTGGGTGTGTGACAGATGTGTTGGTTTGACCCCCAAAAAGTGCCGCGTTGTTTCTTTGCCCCTAAAGGTGGGGTTTTTTTCCCCATTCCCACGAGGTGTTTCTTTGCTCCCAAAAGTGGGGGTTTTTTTCCCATTCCCCAAAGGTGTTTCTTTGCCCTCTGTGCCCCCCAAACGCTGTGTGCCCCCCATGGGTAGCTCACCTGGCCAGGAGCATCCCAGGCAAAGCTGGGATGTGATGGGGTGCTGCCACGTGCTGGGGGGACGTGGGTGGGCACCTACCTGGTGAGAGGTGCCAGGGTGCCCCTGTGGTCTCTGAGACCCGCCCCAGTTATCAGGGTGTGGATCTGCTCCCCTGCTTTTCTCCTCCAGGCCCTGCTTGTTTGCCAGGGAATGCTTCATTTTGATATAAAATCCCGGCATCTGCAGTGTCCCACAATCCCAGGGTTTGTCCAGAGCCCTAAAATCCTGAGGCAGCAAAATCCCAAGAGGGATTTATTGTTGCTTGCCCGGCTGGAGGAGCACCCAGTGCCCATCCAGCACCCACACTCTCCCAGCACCCCGGGAGGATGCTCAGGGATGTCCTGGATGGCTCCTGGGGACATCCCCCCCCAGCAAAGCGGCTCTTAAACACCCCAAATTTTTCAGCCTGAGAAAGGGTGAATGTAGAGGGTGGTATTTTATCTTGATGCTTGGCAAAGAAACTGCTTGGAAAAAGGAGTAATTCAGGAAAAAAAGGGGAAAAAAATCATCTCATTGGTGTTTTACTGAAGCTCTCACCCACGTCCTGTAGCGTCACCGCCCAGAAAACTGGGCACTGAGGAGTTGCAGTCCACATTTTCCTCTGGAAAAGGTCTGGTGGAGCAATTCCTGGGGTGGAGGCTGTGAAATTTCCCCCCTGGCGATGTGGAAATGGGGATTCTGTAGCCAGAAGAAAACCTGGCTGTGGCAAACTCACCGTGCTTTGGGGTTTTAGGGCTGGGTCTGTCCAGCCACTGTTACGTGTAATCGTGTTGGCTTAAGGGTTATTTTGGGGCTGGAAAGGGATTATGGAGAGCTGACAGGAGCAGTCCTGACTGTGCTGTGTGTGAAATTATAACAAAAATGGAATTCTGGTTCCCTTTGCTGGCTCTTTGTGGAGGAAAAGGAGTGTTGCTGAGGAAGCCTGTGTGGATTTTTCTCCATTAAAAGTTACTCTGTGCACGGGGAACGTGCAATCCAAGTGCGCCGTTCCGATGCTGGATTCTCCTCGGGATGCTCCAGCTGCCAGGAAATTTAGACTGCTGCTTATTAGCCAGCAAAACTTAGCCCAGTGCTGCTCCTTAAAGAGGTTTTTCGGGGTTTGGATCGCCCAGTGATGCAGGAGGACTCCCTTCCTTCCCCCTTAGAAATTGCCAGCTCGCGCTTGGCAGGTGTGGCTGGGGAAAAGCTGAGGTAAATGGATTTCCTGCCTTGCATTTTGTCTGGCAGGTCTGTGTTCCCCAGCCATCAGATTGCTATGGAAAGCAGTCCATTAATTCATTATACAGCCTTTATCCACCTGAGCAGTGATGCATCCTGAATCCTTAAACCCTGCTATTTTAACACCTTCTCCTCCTCGAAGCGTCTTCCCAACGATATCCCAGTGGCGTGTGGCTGCAGAATATTTCCCTGGGATTTAGAAGGTGCTTCTTCAGTGGCAAATTTAAAGCTGTGCTTTGATGGCAGAGTTAATTTTAGAGTGGGTGTCTCTGGCACGCTGTACTTGTATTAAATAAGCATGTTCTGCATGTTCTGCTCTTCCCTGGGATGAATTCTGCACTTCGTGGCGAAGCACGGCCGATGTCTGGCTTCTGTGATGACAATGAAAATGAGCCCTGGGTGGATCAATCTGTTGGGTGTCTGGTTGTAGGTTCAGAAACTGCTGGCTCAGAATTAATGATAAAAGGTTTGGTTTTTTGCAAGGCAACAAATTGCTTTTGTGAACTGGAAGATTCTAATGAGACACTGAGGCAGCTGCAAGGGCCAGGGACTGTTTGTTGTACTTTCCTCCATAAACTATATGCCCATGTGTGTTTGATCTGGAGTAGGTGCCTTAAAATTGCCAGGGTATTTCACACTGCTCAGTGCCAAAATATTTAGAGTGTTGTTGTTGTGGGTTTTTTTAGGTTTTTTAACGTGTGGGTTGGAGTAACTCACAGTCGCAAAGGGTGTTGTGAGTTCAGGTCGAGTCACAGCTGGCTCCTTCACCCTGTTGTTTGTTAGAGGCCCTTTGATGCTCACAGGTGCTGGAAGTTGGATCTGGGTGCCCTTTCACCAGACACACCTGGGGGCAATATTGTCCTTTAACTCTCTTTGTGAGCTTTCCCGAGGGTGAGGATGAAAGGGAACGGTTGCACCTTTGAAATCCTGCTGCTGTCGTGCCCCAGATTTGTGCCACCCTGGGAAGGTGTGGTTATCACTGGCACTGAGAGTGGGGCGGCTGGTCACGGTAGGGCTCCTCCTGAGAGCAGCTCTCCTACAAATACGGGCTGTAGGAATATGCTTTCCCTGGTTTGAAACGCCTTTTTCTTGAGATTTTGCAGCCGTAGGCGCTGGGGCTCCTGTGCCACAGCCCTGGAATGAGGTGCTTTGCACCTTCGTGCTGGTATTCCCGGATCTACAGCCCGGTTTGGGTTTGAAAGGACCTTCAAACTCCTCCAGTTCCAACCCCCTGCCATGGGCAGGGGCACCTCCCGTTAGAGCAGGTTGCTCCGAGCCCGGTGATGAAGGGATGGGATCCACCTGGCAGCCGCTTTGCCGTGGCCAGAAAGAGGCTTCGTTAATTAGCAGCAGCTGCTCATTAAGCTTCAAGGAGCCTGAACAGGGGTGGTTCACCCTCGTGCTGGAGCCCGGGCAGCGCTGCTGGTGCGAGGAGGCTGCGGCTGCTCTGGGCTTCGCTGGTGCCAGCCGGAGCTGCTGTGGGGTGAGTGGCGTCTCAGCTTCTCCCTCCGTTTGGGTGTTTGCTCAGGGCTGTTCCTCCCCCGAAATCCTCGTGCTGGGCGGGCTGTGGAGCTGAGCAGCCCCCTCTGCTCAGGAGAGGGCAGTGTCACACCGGGAGCTGGTCCCTCGTCCCCGCCGAGCAGCACGTGGAGGTGACAAGCTCCCCCGTCCAGGGGTGCGGCGGGGTCTCGGCACCCGGGCGCCTCATCCCTCTCCCTCCTTCCCCAAACCCAGCGTTCCCCCTCCAGCTCTGCTCCTGGCGTTTGATAGATCTTTGCGGGAATATTCCGAGCCTGATGCCGGGAAAAGGGATTTAAGAGACTGTTTACAGCAGCTGCTTTTTGCCTGCCAGCCCCTCTATAAACAGCGATTAGGCGCAGCTACTTTAGTGCGTGGCTTGACTTTCGAAAACAAAAAAAAAAAAGAAATAGCTGCACGTTGGTGTTTGGCTTTGCTGCTTTTTCCTCTTGAGTTAATCACTGTGTTCTCCCCACTTCCTCCAAAAATACCCACAGGCACTGGCAGGACAACTGCCTGAATATTTGGTGAAATAGTCTGTCATCGCTCACCAGCCTGAAAGAAAAAAAAAGCCCTATTTTTTTTTTAAGTTGTTTGTTGGTTTTATATGCAATTAAATATTTGTAGAAGATTCCTACCAGGGAGTGCTTTCAAGGTACAGAGTGTTCCCCTGGAGGGTGTTCAACCAAGGACTTTCTTGAGTAGCAATTGGGAAGTTTTCACATGTGGAACCCGTTTCAGGTCGTGATTGAGCTCTGTCTTTTTTTTGCCCTCTTGGTTGTTGGGCAGGATCAGCTTTATGAAAAACGTTTCTTTCTGTGAATATCTTTTTTTGCACTGCTACTCTTTCTTTTTTGTGTGTGTGTCTCTTGATCCAGCTGAAGTGGCTGGTTTGGGTTTTTTCCCACTGGATGAAGGGTGGGTCAGGGACAGGAGAGGGGAAAATAGTACTTCTGCTGAGGTGATGCACAGATCTGGGAACCAGCTCCATCCCCAGGCTCCCCCATCCCAGCAGAGCCCTGCTGCTGGCTCATCTCTTCCTTGGAAATAGCTGGGACTGCTTTAATATAATTCCTTAGTCATGACCAATTGCATCCTCCTGCCCTTTATCCCCTGTGTCCTCTGTGTTGGAGCCAGGCTTTCTGGGAGGTGTTTGGGATCCAGGAGGACTTGGAGGTGATGGACTGGAAGTTTATTCCCTTCTTGTCTGGGTCTGCTCCAAAGGATCTGTTTCACTGTGTTAAGCAGCTTTTTATCCTCCACTTCTCCCTTTGGAGCGAGCTTGCCTTTAATTTTTTATTTATTTATTTATTTAAAACCTGCTTCTCTTAAAACTCTGCTGGAGCTTGTAAAATCTCTTTATAAATATCTGGCTGCTGTGTTTTGCTTCCCTTTCCTCGTCCTGGCTGAGGTGAAACAAAACTTCTCCCTCCCCCAGCCTGGGTTTAGATGCTCAGAGCAGAAATATTCTGGTCGTTTGCTGGTTTTAGTTTCAGGCTCACATTTGCACAGGTTGCTCAGGGAAAGCATTTTGCAGCTGACTGAAATAGTACAAGGTGAAAACCAGTTTCCTTTCAGAGGTATTTTTGGGTGTAGCCTTTAAAAAGATGGTAATGGACTGGTTGTACCCTTCAAAGGGTTCTCTAATAGATTGTATTTTGGGCCACTTATTGATGGATCCCTGGAGCTGACAGTCACCAAATCATAAATCCAATCTAAAATCAAGTCAGGGTTCTGGTTGCCTAATGCAATTGCAGCAACACAAATCAAGTGCAGTCAATTTTCAGACTTGGAGGTGGCTCCAGAGGTTGGGAATTGGTGCCTGAAGGTCACGGGGTGATGCTCAGGGTGTTCCATGAGATCCTTGGGAAGTAGGTCTAATCCTGAGCAGGGCACTTAAGAGCTTGGAGAGGATTTGGGGCTCATGTCTGGGCTTGTTGTCCTGCTGAATTGCCCAGGACCTTGCCAGGAGGGCAGGAACCTGGGCTGGCCCTCGTGTGTGACCCCATCTCAACCCTCTTGCCTGAGCAAAACCTTGGAGAGCGGTGACAAAACTGGGATCCGTTCCAGGTCATGCCTTGCTGTGCCCAGTGCTTTTCCATAATGCTGCCAAGGGGCAAGGTGGGGCTGGGGTCTGCCCAGGTCAGGCTACCTGGAAGTCGTGCTGGTGCCTAAATCCGGTCTCTGGGGTGGATAGGCAGGGCTTAGGTTTGTTTACAGGGATTTACCTCAGGAGTGAGGTCACTCTGTGATATTTGGGCAGATTTTGGGGTGGGTGTGTGTGTGTTTTCTGGATTTGCTTTTGTCTTATTGCCAAGAGGTAATTAATGCTTTCCTTGGGATTAAAATATTTCCTGTGTGTCTCAGCTGGTGATGTAGGAAGGACTCATCCAACCCTTTGACCTCTCTTGGAGGCAAAAAGGGTTTTCTTTGGAGAGGGTAAGAAGTGCGTGTTCAAAACCAGCATCTGTGCAACTGGTCTGGTGGAAGGTGCCCATGGCAGGGAGGGTGGAATGAGGTGGTTTTTAAGATCCTTTCCAACCCAAACCTTCCTCTGATGATTCTGTGATTCTTTCTTACATGAAGAAGCCCCACAAAGAGGTTCCTCAGAGCTGTCAGGTGGGTGATGGTTTGTAGGCAGTTGCCTGATCCAGCAGTTGATTATGTTTGCAGGTATTGTGGGAATTCTGGTGTCAATCCACCTCCTAATTATTCGTGAATCTTGTCAGTGAGACTTTAAGCTGTCAGTCAAACCCTGTGCGGTTGCAGAGGCAGCACTGCTGTCCCAGGCTGGGTGCCCAGGGCCGGTTGGCTCCGTTTCTCTCAAGCTTTTGGGGATGTGATTTCTCCATCCCTGGCTGTGGGTTGGCTGTTTGAGCCTGCAGGTCTGCACAGCGAGGAATGAACAGTCCCTGGAACCTGGGGCTGGCTGTGGGGTTGTTGGGAGCCCTGGAATTCATCAAGCTGAGAGGTGAGGCCAGACCTGTGGCTTCTCAAAAGGTCTATTTTTAGACGTTCTCCTGTTCACATGCAAATGATGTTCCTCATCAAGGATTGCTCTGCTCTTGGGACACTGAGCTTGTAATCCCTGTTTTCCAGCGCTTACATAAATACCTACGTTTTTGGCAGGCATTTTGATATTACCATCTTCTTTTTTCCTGAGCTGGGTCCTCTGAGCTCCCGACCCACCTGCTGTGTTGCATTTGATGCTTTGTAAATATCTAGTGGTGGGAGGCTCTTATTTTTAGGGGTGACTTACCCTCTGTGCTTGGGCTTTGGTGTGAGTTGCTGGTGTCTGACATCCTGCAAGCTCCTCTTCTGCTCCTGCCTGAAACCTGGGGGCAGAGTCTGTGTTGGAACTGGTGTTTAGCTGTGAGTTAATCGCTGAAATGCAGAGTGCTTGCAGTCCTCATTAAAAGCCTAATTTAAAGTGCAAGGTTGACAGCTCAGCTGGAGATACTTTCCCTTATCACAAGTGTTTCCTAATCCGTCTCCTTTGCGTAGGGATGTGGGGTGTTTTTTTTTTTTTGTTTGCATCTCCAGGCTGTGCTCTGGGGGAGTTATATGTTAAAGGAATGCAGTGTAAGACAGCTGTATATGTTAAAATGTTAATGTGCCAGGGCTGAGCGTGCACTGGTGTCCCTTGTGCTGCCAGGCACGAGCCTTTGTGCCTCACAAGGTCACCGCTCTGCGTCGCCGCGCGTTACTGACACACAAACTGCGCCGGCTCTTTGGTACAGTTTGGCTTTGCAAAGGAAAATAAAGCTGCTTGGGGGATTAGGGCAGTGTCCCTGAACACAACAGGCAGGAGCAGTGTGGCTGAAGGCCAGTTTGGAGATGTCCTTGCTTGTGTTTGTGGTGTCAGCCCTGCAGTGTGCTTTGGTTTCGAGCTCGTGTGGCGTACGAGGGGTAATGTGGAGCTCAGAACATGCCCTGTGGTTTTCCCGGACTTCCAGGGCTGGATGGGATCGTTCTGTGATGGCTCTGTGAAGGGAATCTCTGGGTGAATGTGCTTGTGGTGGAAAGCATTCCAGAAACCCTGCTCTGGGCAGGGTGGGCATCTCTCCTCCTGCCACAGGAGCCGTGCTGGAGGCAGAGTCAGCTCGGCTTCTTGGATGGTGTTCATGGGCCAGCACTTGGAATGTGGCAGCCTTTAAAACGTGGGATAGTCCACCCAGAGCATCTGTCATCAGAAACAGCACAGGCAGCAGGGGAGGGGGGATTCTGCCTCATCTGCCAGGCTGGAAAAGCTCTGGGAAGCCTTACTGATCCTGGTGACCCACCCCAGTGCCACCTGGAGCAGGGGGATCAATCCCTTCCCTGGTGGATTGTCCCTTCTCATACGGGGTGAGAGGTGGGGGCTTGTTAACAGCAAGGTTGGATTTGACCTGAAAGCAAAGGTTCCTGCTGGGTTGAAAAGCCCTCATGGGGTTTATCTTCTTGGTGTGATAAACACACTGTTCCAGTGAGAATGAGGTTAGTTTAGCAGGAGCAAAGCCTGGGAGTTTATTGGGGAGCTGTAACCTGGTGGCCAGACTTTTTTTAGAGATGCCCTGTAGAGAACAGTTAGAGGTCCACTTCTGACAGCAGAATACGCTTAAATGAGGGGGGTCCTCTCTATTCCTAAAAGGGTCAGCTTATTATGTTAAGGACTCTCAGGACAGAAGGGATTTAAATCCAAGCTTCTGTGGTAATTGAGCTCTACTGGACCTGTGAGACAGTTTAGCTCTCTTTTGGCTTCCCCTCTCCCAGCTCAGGAAAAAGAATGGCTTTTTCCCCGATATCCCTGAACTTTGTAGCTCAGCTGCTCAGTGTTTCCTGGAGGGATGTGACTGGCTGAAAGTCTGAAGTCTCCTTTCCTGGAGCCGGCTGTGGGCTGTGGAGGGTCTGTGGGGTGAGCAGCAGGGCACGAGCTTGGGCAGGTGGGGGCAGAGGAGTCAAAAGGACCATTCCTGCAGCTTCCCGGCCGTGACGTGCTCCTCTATCTGTGCTGATATTTGCAGTGGTGATAAGGGAGGGTCTGGAACGAGTGTGCTCTGCCTCAGATAAACCTCCCGTGCGCAGGAGCTGTTCCAGCTCAGCTTTGTCAGCTCTACTGAACCCGAACGAGAGCAGGGCCTGGGACATGAGGGTGTTTGGGGTCCTTTAGCAGCGTGGGAACATCCAACAAGGAATTGTGCTGGAAGTGCTGCTGCTCTGTAAGTCCCTCTCAAATGTGTTTCTTGGTTTTTTTTGTTTAAAGGAAAAGGGTAACTATGGGATGGAGGCTTGTAAGCGGAGTGTCTGAGATGCAGCTGCCTGGTTGTTGTGGGGGTGTGATGAGCTGGCTGATGCTGAATGAAGGTGGTAGCTGCTCTGCACATGGATTCAACAGGAAAGTGGTGGAATCACTGTCCCTGGAAGTGCTCAGAAAACATGTACACTTCAAAGCTTTGTTTATATCCCAGTTTTAGAATATTGCACCGCTGTGGGGACTGTAAAGAGGTTCTCTAGAATCATGGGAACATTTAGGTTGGAAGAGATGTTAAAGTTCCTCCAGTTCCAACTCCCTGCCATGGGCACATTTCACTGGACCTGGTGGCTTCAAGCCTCATAAAAACTGCCCTTGGACACTCCCAGGGATCCAGGGGCAGCCACAGCTTCTCTGGGCAACCTGTGCCAGGGCCTCCCCACCCTCACAGGGAAGAATTCCTTCCCAATATCCCATCTAACCCTGGCAGTGGAAAGCTGTTTCCCTTTGTCCTGTCACTCCATCCCTTGTCCCAAGTCCCTCTCCAGCTCTGCTGGAGCCCCTTTAGGTGCTGGAAGGGCAGGGAGAAGGCTCATTTGAATCAGCTGGAGGAGAGAAGGGGCAGGGACTTGGCAAGAATGGTGTGACAGCCCCGTGGCTGAAACGTGCCTGCCCTCTGCAAAGCTGTGCTCCGAGCTTTACACTGCCTGAGCCTGGCTTAGTCCAAGCAAGATCAGCCCTGCTGAGCTGTTGGAAGAGCTGGCTCTTGCCAAAACTGGGAGCAAACACTGGTTGCTGTTCCATGGCCCGTGCACAGGGTCAGCGTGACCGTGGAGGTCCCAAACTGGGCCATCAGGGTCACTCTTTGTGACAATTGTCACAGCTCAGCTGTGCAAATGTGTAATCAGCTGATGGGGTTTAACACAGCAGCCAGTGCTCCGAACTTGGCTTTGTCACAGCAGCTAAGCCAAAAAAGCCAGTGGCAATGGGAGCTCCTGGGGCTGCCCAATTCCAGTGCCTCATGTAGCCAAGCCATCTGATTTGTACCAGAATTGCTGCACTAATTGTTAGATCTGAATTGACTCCACGTGCTGGAAAGCTGGGGAGAAAGAAGCATCTCTTGGTGTTTTTTGTGGCTCAGAGCCCTTATGCTTGAAGCTCTGTCTCCTGGGAAATTTCTCCAGTTGAAATATCTCAGTCAGAAAACCCAACCCAGCCTTTGGCATCAAGGGGAGGCGGAGGCAGTGACTTCTGATCCCCTTTTAACCTGGAGAGCTGCTCAAGGGATCTCTCACACAATTCATGCATTTTAGAATTAAGTTCTCTGCTTCGAGTTGGAAGGGAAATAATTCCATGGTGGAGCCTGGGGTGAGGTCTGGGAGGGAGAACAGATAACCAGGTGGTGGTAGGAGGAGGCTGCAAGCACCTTTCAGTGTCTGGCATCAGATCTGGACTCAGCCCAATTTATTTGGTTTTTTTTTTCTTCCAACCCTTTGCTTGGCTCCAGAAGAGAATTGTTTGCAAAGGCTTGTGGAGTTCCAAGAGGGCAGTCTGGGGGAGAGGAAAACTCTTCTCTGAGTATTTCACGGGAAAACCCCAGTGCTTGGTCAAGGAGCCGCACTTCACCTTTTTCTTATAAATATTTCAGCTCAGCCACCACTGTCTTCTGTTGTATTCTTTTTTTCACCCTAAAACTTACTGCTGTGTTTCAGCACTGCCTGAAGCTGATGAGATCTGCTCCCAGACTGGCTGGTTTTGGTGGCAGATCCCATATATCTGATTCCAAAAGGCTGGCTTTTGGCTTTTTAATTTTATTTTTTTTTTTTGAAGGAAAGGTATGAAATAAATATTGCCTAAAACACTTGTGGCTCTTGTCAGCTCCTCTGAGGCAGCTCTTGGCTGGGGTGTGAGTAAAACCCTGTTATGTCTCATGCTCCATCAGGTTTAATGCTTGTTAAATGGCAGAGCTGTAGAGAACAAGCTTTGGGCTGGGATTAAAAACATAAATACAGCTGCAAGTGGCTGAGCTTTGAAAGAAATTCTACTGTGAGTGGGTATATAGGGACTACTGAGGTGTCGGGATTCCCCCCAGGACCCAGAGCCTGGAATTGGGGAAGGAGCAGGTACCGATGGGGGAAGTCTTGTGTGTCCCTGCAGTAATGAATCCTCTCCCTGCCATGTGACATGAGGGCTGTATTTCAACAATTTTCTTATTCTCCAGTTGAAACCAGCTACACAGAGTTTGATCTCCTGCCTTTGTGCAGTGTTTACAACATGAAAAACAAAAAGGAGGGTTTGCACATCTCTGGCTTTTG
This sequence comes from Cephalopterus ornatus, assembly GCA_013396775.1. Classification (NCBI taxonomy): domain Eukaryota; kingdom Metazoa; phylum Chordata; class Aves; order Passeriformes; family Cotingidae; genus Cephalopterus; species Cephalopterus ornatus. Next base: position 136,303 of record VZRE01015053.1, on the reverse strand, counting down.
GAGGAGAGCTCTAAAATGATGGAGAATTGTGGTGTCCTGGTGCAGACCTTTGTCTGGTCATCCTGGAGCTCTCGAGGGCTTGAGGTCTGCTCAGAACGGATCCCGGAGGGCTTCAGTTGTGTCCTGTCACACTCCAGCTCAGGCAGAAATTGCCCGTGTTCGCTGCATTTATTTGTTTGTTTCCTTTCATTTAAGAAATACTTGAATTGTGTTTCCCACAACTGAATTCCCACAAAGAAACAACCCCACGAAAGAACACGTTGGTTCGTTGTCCTCAGACAATGTGATTTTTATTTGCCGTGAAGTCCTGAGTTGCTGATGAGCCTGAAAGGAAGGATGTCTGAGTTACTGGGGGATGGTTTGGGGTCATCCATGTTTTACCCACACGCCAGTGATCTTGGTGGAGGAGATAAGTGTATTTCCTGGGTCTGTGACTGCAGAATAAAGGATGTAGCACTGCCTCAGTGGGGCAATCTGAGGATTGGGAAGACTTTGGATACTGTCACTCTTTGCCGTAAGCAGTGATGGAGGTTCACTGGAGAAAATACAATGCATGGAATAGGACAAGGAAAAAAAACTGCTGCAGGTTCCTTCTCCTTCCTTTTTCCTTTCCAGCCCTTTTTCTCCAGTGCCACAGCAAAAGGATGAACCCTTGATTTGTGATTATTTGTTTACACCCCCTTCCACCCCCCCAGTGATGGATATTAATTAGATTCCATAAATACTTTCAGATTTGGGCACAACCTGCCAGAAATAGCAGGGGGCTCTGCAGGGGGGTTTATTTGGCACAGGGCTCTGCTCACTTTATCCCGAGTGTGCCAACGAGCTCAGCTCATGGAGCATCTTTGGAACCAGCGGAGTGTGAAGGTGGTGATGGGAAAACCTTCCAGGGACTGTTTCATCACCTCGTGGCCGTGTTTTGCAGCTGGAAACCTCTACCTGAGTGTTGGTTTTATTCACCCTGATGGCTGAGAACGTTTTGGTGCCCCGGGGGCGGGCTGGGAGTGTGGCAGAGGTTTTCAAACCCAGGCAGCTTGTAATGATTTAGATGTGTAGGGGATGGCTTCTATCCCAGTAACCTGGATCTGTTGGGATGGAGTAAAATCCCAGTTTTAGGGGTGTGGGTACAGGACTGGGAGGTATTTTTATCCACTTTTCCCTGGGAGACATTTGCACAGGAGCGTCTGGCAGCTGAACCTGTGTCTGCTGCACCCCCAGTGTCCTGGAGCCGAGAGACTCCGTGGGCTGTGCTGTGAGTAATCTGGGAGGAGGGCAGGAGGGAATGTGCTGGCTCCTTCTGTTCAATATGGAAATGGCACCTTCCCGTGTGGGGGAGGTGGTAGGTGGGGGATGCTGCTCCTCGGAGAATTCACATGGAATAACCTCTCCTGTGGAGGTGGGAGCAGCTTCCCTTGGCATGACGTGGGTCCTTGAAATATTGTTGGCAAAAAGGTGGTTTTTGCACTCAACGTGGGTCGTTTTAGGACAAGCTATGAGCTGTTATGGGGGGAAAAATACCGAATAAGGTGAAAACTGGTTTGATCAGGAGGGAGTTGGAAGCTGCTCTGTGTCTGACCAAGGCTGGTGGGTCCAGGTGCTGCCAACCTGGGGAATGTCCCCTGGGTGTGACACACACAGCACAACACCCCTTGGGGTGGGACACAGGGGGAAGCTGCTGGGTGGGGGGAGAGGGAGGCAGAATGGTTTGGGCTGGGAGGGACCTTAAAGGTCATCCTGTTCCACCCCCTGCCGTGGGCAGGGACACCTCCCACTATCCCAGGTGGCTCCAACCTGGCCTTGGACACTTCCAGGGATCCAGGGGCAGCCACAGCTTCTCTGGGCAACCTGTGCCAGGGCCTCCCCACCCTCTCAGGCAGGAATTCCTTCCCAATATCCCACCTAACCCTGCCCTCTGGCAGTTTGAAGCCCATCCCCCTTGTCCCAGGTCCCTCTCCAGCTCTCCTGGAGCCCCTTTAGGCCCTGGAAGGGGCTCTAAGGCACTGAGGAAGATGCTGGAGCGTGTCCTGGTCTCCTGCCCTGTGGCTGTCCCAGTGACAGCATCCCATCCCAGCTGTCCCCAAGTGCAGTGACTCTGCAGGAAGTCACTGACTTCCTGGTGCTGGTTTTGGCAATGGAGGAGCTTGGCTTGGCTGCCTCTGTTTATCCAGAACAAATGGATTTGTCACCCAATGGCTTCATGGCTCATAATTAGACAAAATCACACTTCTTATTTCCTGCTGTTTGGATTTCTCTTCCATGAGGCCTCTGTGGTTTGAAGGCTACAAATACTACCTGAGTCATTTTAATCCCACTTCTGGTTGGGTACAAAGCTCAGCGCTGCTGTGGCACCTCTTGATTGGTTGGGGGTTTTTTAGTAGTTTAAATTAAAACAAGCAGTTAATTGGTTTATGTGTAGGTTGGATACTTATCTGGCTCTGATGCAACTTGTGGAACTTGGGTATGGCAAAAAATGCCTTTGGAGAGAGATGTCTCCTGGGTTTTTTTTGTGGGATGACTGTGTTTCCCTCTTTACTCCAGACTGTAGGACTCCCACTTGTTGATGCCCTCTGGCTGGAATAGCTCAGAGAGGTTGCCCAGAATAAACCATGAGCGACCTAGGCATTAATTTTGGCCTCGCACCCTTCAGTGCTCCTGGGGGGAGCTGTGCTGGGAGCCCCACGGACTGGGCAGAGGGAGCCCAGAGGAACCTTTATCTTGGTGGAAGCAGATGGAGTTTGACTTTGTGTCAGTTCTGAGCCCAGAATAACTCCATTCCAGGGCAGAGGAAGTGAGAAGGTACGAGGCTGCCGCAGCCTGGCTGCTGACAGACGGGAACTGAGCTCTGCAGAGCTTTGCCTGGGGTCTGCACGGAATATTCCCACCCCTGGGAAGCTTGGCCACCGGAGGAAACCTCACTTGTGTTTTGCACAGGCCTCTGCTTGGGAAGGTGCTGAGCAAGGTGTTATAAAGGTGTTACAAAGCACCTTCTTGGTCTGCAGCCTGGTGACTGATCCCAAAGCTCAAGGCTTCTCCTGGAGAAGGGATTTCCCAGCTCGTGTGTGAGGCAGGATCCAAGGGATCAGAGCCTTAAGAGGCTGAAAGCTCAAGGCGGTAAAAACACCCCCGTACACAAAAGCCACCCCTAAACAAACCAACCCCCACTTTCTGAAGCAGAATAGGAAGCCTTGCAATAACTCTGGGAGCTGGAAGTCTTTAAAGGGCAGACTCTTGTCTGTCCGTTATCTCAAACATCTTTCTAGGCTTCATTAAGCACATTACAAATTTACTTTTGTCCATGGAGGCACAGATGATGCCATTTGATCTAAAGATTGGGATCACATTTCCTTCCTCTAAAGCAAAAGGCCAACATTAGCAGGGACTTCTGGAGTTAAACTTTAATTATTGCTTAGGACAGGCCCATTATTGCTGAGCAAGAGAGCAGGGTTTAATAAGTTGGTTTTAACATATTCATGGAATCACAGAGCAGTGTCAGCACCACAAATCCAGGGAGGAGCAGGCAGGATCATCTATGTGCAGTGCCTGCTGGAGGAAAGCTCATTTCCAGAGTGAAGGAATTTAGGAGAAGATACCATTAGGGAAGGAGTGATGTCTGACCTGATATTGCTGCTGCAGTGTTGAAATGCACAGATATTTGTGGGAAAATGCTTGAAGATAATGGGGCTTGGGAATGATAAGCAGATGGGTCCAGTTTCCTTTGGGAAGAGGAGCCAAAGATGTGATTTTTCCAGCACTAAAAAAGCAGATGAAGAAGAGCTTTGAGGCTTCTGCAGCATTTGGGGTCAATTAAAGACCAAGGATGAAGTGCTTTGGCCCCCCCAGACATCAGGGGAAGGGGATTTATTAGTTAAAGGTTGCCCTGACCCTGTACTTTGAGGGATTGGGAATCAGAATCCCAGACTGCTTTAGGTTGAGGGCACCTTAAAGACGATCTCATTGCACCCCCTGCCATGGGCAGGGACACCTTCCACCAGACTAGTTTGCTCCAAGCCCCATCCCACCTGGCCTGGAGCACTTCCAGGGGTGGAACACGAGTGATCCAAGGCAGCTGCACTCCTGGATGCTGGGATAGGACAGGCCCAGAGCTCGGATCCAACTTGGGCTGTTCCCACTGTCAACAGGGAAGGAGTTTTGGGATTAGCACTAAATCCTGAGCACAGGTTTTGATGCTTCAGATGGTTTGAATGTCTTGTATCTGAAGGACTTTTCCTCTGGCAGTGTCTCTGCTGAGCCTGTCAGGAAAAATCGCCAGGATGTCACAGTTATTGCATGATGGTTATGTGCTAATAGGATTTAATTCCTGCAGAGCTTGTCATGAGAGGAAGAAGTACCTCAGAGGACCACAGGTATTTTGGGAAAGGCTCAAGTGGAGTAAAATTCAGCTGCAATCATGTTACAGCAGGGAAGGCTTGGAATTAAGTGAGATGGAGCAACGAGTTTTACCATTTTTACACAGGATGTGCACAGCCCCATCTCTCCTGCCTGTCCCTGGGGTATTCCCTGCTGGAAGGAGAGAGCTCTTCTCAATCAAAGGGGGAAAAGCAAGGGATGTGTTGGGTCTGTGTGCTTTCCCACGGAAGCTCCTGAAAAGCTTGCAGGTGTCCTGCTGCCCCAGGCTGGGCTGGAATCCGTGACCCAGTGGGGGGCTGCTGCATTTGGCTCCTGTTCCCTTGCCCTGTCAGGGCTCCTGGGGGGCTGGGGGAGCTGGAATAAGGAGCCTTTGCAAATTGGAGGGGAAGGGGAGTGTGGAAGGTTTCCTTCCTGGGGAAAAGGGCTGGCAATGCAGCTTGGGGAAACCCAAACAAAGCAGCTTCTCTTCCCCTCTGGCTCCGAGCGAGGTGTGATGTCAAGGTGGGGCTGAGCCTTCCCAAACACTATGGGAATGGTTTTTCATTCTGTTTTTTTTTTTGAGGGATGGGGCTGGGGGGTTGGTTTATGTGCTTTTCTCTTCAGTCTCTCAAACAATGCTGCTTCCCCTTCCTTGGAGCAATTGTTCCCAGTGTGGCTGACTCTCTTCCTTCCCCTTGCTCTCCATCGTGGGAAGCGCTCTCCTCGTGCTGTGTGGGCTCACATTTAGTCTCTGCTTTACCTTCCTTTGTCCTGCTCAGGTTCCTCTTAGGTTGTTTTTTTTTATATTTTCTGCCTGGATTCTCATCTCAGGGTCCACAAAAACAGATGTTTTAGCGCTGATGGAGAGAATTAACAGAGCGGCTTCTACCGTCAGCCTTGACCTTGGCAGTGCTGGGTTAATGGTTGGACTTGATCTTGGAGGTCTTTTCCAACCTTTTCCTGATTCATGATTCTACCTGCCAGAGACATGGGACTGCAAAGTCTAACAGGCTTTATATAATACCACTGGATTTCATCCCTTGAGTGTATGTAACTTCCTTTTGGGAGGGCCACTTTTTCCCTCATGGAAGAATTGGTGTTTTTGTGATCAGCCTGATCTCAAATCTTTTCAAATGTGTCCATTCTGGAGGGCAAAGCTTGGGGATTTTTTGCCATGTGAATTTCTAGTTCTGATCTGTATCAATATCATACACCATCTGCTGTACCAGAAATAAGGGGATTTTCCTTAAACAGTGCTGGAAAGAAAGGCACAGGACTGTTGGAGCAGGTCCAGAGGTCATGGAAATGGTCAGAGGGTTGAAGCCCCTCTGCTCTGGAGCCAGGCTGGGAGAGCTGGGGGGGTTCACTCGGAGAAGGGAAGGCTCCAGGGAGACCTGAGAGCCCCTTCCAGGGCCTAAAGGGGCTCCAGGAGAGCTGGAGAGGGACCTGGGACAAGGGATGGAGGGACAGGACACAGGGAATGGCTTCCCACTGCCAGAGGGCAGGGATAGATGGGATATTGGAAAGGAATTCCTGGCTGTGAGGGTGGGGAGCCCCTGGCACAGGTTGCCCAGAGAAGCTGTGGCTGCCCCATCCCTGGAAGTGGCCAAGTGTTAAGATTGGATGTGTTCTCCAGGAGCATTTCCAAGGAAAAGCTGTCCTAACTCAAACCTCAGCAGAGCAGCACGAGAGAGAGATGCTCCTCTGTCTGCCTGGACTTCACTGTGGGCTCAGGAATTGAATAATTCCCTGTGCAGAAATACTCAGCTGGATATTCCAGGCTGAGGGACGGCAGGAATCACCTGGCTGTGCAGTAGCTCTGCTCTGACCTACCTCCCCTGGACTCCGATAAGAACTGCCAGGTCTTTCCAGCATTATCACAGGAGCTTCCTGAGGGAGCTGTGGGTGATTTCTGCTGGGGAGGAAAGGGAAAGGCTGGTTGAGTGTTCCATGATAAGCTTAGGATTGCTGAGCTCATGGAATGAGTGGGAAAGGCAGGAGCAAACTTGGGGGGGGTGGGGGTGTACCCTCTCTTGTTGGGTGGAAATCATGTGCCCTAATTAAACAACAGCAGCTTGTGATAACGTGTTTTAAGGGACTGTATCACACTTCAGCAGGGCCAGAGCACACTCATCCTGTTGATAAGGCCAACACCCACTGTAAAAACAGTTATTGAGAGTCTTAGGCTGTGTGAGATGCTCTGGTGGAAACCTGGGACTTGAGAAGCTTGGGAGAAGCACACGGTGGGTATTTAAAACCTTGTTCCCTTGGGAAGTGGTAAAGAACATTCTTGCATGGGGTGCATAATTAATTTTGTGGATAGAAATGAACCTAAATCCTTTTTTTCTGCAATTAATACGTGATGGAATGATAGAGTTGGGTTTCAGATCTGTCCCGGTGTCCAGGGTCTTTCCTGGGGCAGTGGGGTGGTGTGGATCTGTCCTTTTGTGTGTAGAATTTGGGTTGTCCAGCCGAGGGCGGTGGTGGGTTCAGCCAGGCTGTGGGGAAGCAAAAGCACCTCTAAGCCCTTCTGGATCCACCTCCCACAGAAATACTGGGCTTAATGTGGATTGTGGAAGTACTGCAGACCAATTCTAACACTTGCTGTGGCCAAGGTGGCTCTTCAGTCAGTTATCTTTTGGGGTTCTTGCCTAACTGGCCAGGGGCACCATGAAGTGGCAGGAGTGGAGCCTGTTTGGTGTCTTAAAGGGCTGAAAGCGACACAAATTCCCACTCTGGCTTCTCCTGTGAGCTGTTAGTTGGGCATGCATTGTTGTTCCTATTCATTTAAAAATCCTCTCGGTGCCCTTTTCCAAGCACATGATTAGGAAATGCGAGGAATCCTCTGATTACTGACTTCATTATCGACTGGAGAGCTGCCTGGAAGGGATGCTTTTTGCTGACTTGACAGATCAGACCCGGAAGCAGCGTGAGCCGAGCTGGACCTGAGCATCTGTCCTTGGTGTCTCACAGTCCCTGAGGCTTCACCTGCATCTGCAGTGGTCCAGGGCCAGCTGGAGTTTTAGACAAGGTTTAAATAGATGTTGTCAGAGCTGTTTAGTGCTGTCTCAGGGGGACAGGAGTGGGTGCTCAGAGCACTGAGAGCTCCTTGTGGGAAGCACAGCAGGGATGGTGGTGCAGTGAGAGCTGGGACTGGGGCGCAGGCTGCAGCACTTGAAATGCTGTTAAGTTGTTCTCCAGGATTCCTTGTTGCTGCTTTTAATTAATAAGTTAAAAAAAATGCTACTTGGAGCAGATTTAAAGGAGATACTTTGAGGATGTTAAGGGAAGGGGAGGGTGCTTAAAGAAACCCCCGTGGGTGCAAGGCACGGTTGGGAGCACCACTGGAATATTGGGGTGGCTTGTGCTGGCACAAGTTGGACAGGGCTTGGAGCCACCTGGGATAGTGGAAGGTGTCCCTGCTCATGGCAGGGGGTGGGACTGGATTCTAGGATTGTAGGAGACATGGAGGACATGGGGAGCCTGTCTCCAGCAGGGCCCCGAACACTGAAATGCTGACCTGGTACTGGCCTTAAGACACCTCTTGGTTGGCCTTCCCTGGAGGTGGGTTGAGATTCCTACTTCCCTCCTCCTGGGAGATCACTCCCCTAATGATGTTCTCTGTGGAGGAGAGTGGCAGAAATTTGGGGAGAGTCCTGTAAAAACCAACTTGGGTTCCCTTGTAAGCCCTGCACTTAGAGCTCTGCTTTTATCCAAGGAATAACAGTGCTGGCTCCTCCAGAAGTGCCAGCTAAGTCTGCAAGCCCAGCTCCTGTGCCATCTGCAGCAGCCCTCAGACTGCTGGAGCCTGTCTGAATCAGCCCCATGGCCACAGCTGTAGTAGTGTTGTTTTTCTAAAGTGCTGATCCTTTTCCTTCCTCCCCAATTCCTCAAAAGAAAACAAGTCCCTTGATTTCGGTGCCAGAATTCGCTGCTGACTCGGTACTAGTTGTTTGCTCTTCTCTTGTGTCCTTTTTTTTTTCCCCTTCCCTCAGCTGAATTGCCCCAGAGTTTGGGCCCCAGAGAAGGGACTTTTGGAAAGTCTTCAGTGCAAAGCTGATGCAGAAAAGAGCAGAGGGACAGAGTTGATGTTTAAAGATGTGCTGTCATCAGATCTGCATCTCCAGCCTCCAGCTCGTTGCTTGGAGAAACTTATATCCCAAACACAATAAGGGACAGGATGAGAGGAAATGGCCTCAGGTTGTGCCAGAGGAGATTTAGTTTGGATACTAGGGAAAATTTCTTCACTGAAAGGGTGGTGAGGCTTTGGAACAGGGAATCACAGTGCCTGGAAGTGCTCAAGAGGCACATGGATGTGGTACATGGGAGCATGGGGTAGTGGTGGTCCTGGAAGTGCTGGGTTAACAGCTGGACTTAATGATCTTGGAAGGCTTTTCCAACCTTAATGATCCTGTGATTCTGGTAAAATACAACTGTGGCTTTTTTCCTTTTTTTTTTTTTTTTTTTTTTTGTTTTTACAATAGGTCTTGGTGGAATTTGCTCTTAAAAGCAAACATTACAAGTCTATAAATTAGGTCTTCCCAGTGTTCTGTCATGGAATCATTTAGGTTTGAAAAGATTGGGATCGTCACTGAGGTTTATGCCGAGGAGTTGTGTGGTGACTGTGTCAGACCTGCTCTCAGTGGAACCACGCTGGGAAGCCTCCAGGAGGCTCTTTGCCTTCTGGGGTGATTTTTGGGGACCAGAGTAGAGATGTGGTTTGGTGCAGGGGTCAGACAGAGCATGGGCAGAGGGACCAGCAGTAGCTGGTGCTGCAGGAGGCTGTGAAGGACCTTTGCATGGATGGGACAGGTCCACACTGCTGCTGCCAGGGTGGCTTTGGCTCCTGGTTGTCCAGGCTGCCCTTGGCCCTCTGGATCACCCCATTTAATCCCTGTACTTTACTCAACATCAGTGTCACCAGAGAGTGTCTGAGCAGAGATTAACCACGGCTGAGTGTGGCCACCTGTGAAAGCACGGCAAGAAAAAGTTTTTCTAGAGCTGAAAAAGACCCCAAATTCTTATTTTGTGTGGTGTTTTTTTAGCTTTGTGCCCTGAACCAGTCACCAGGGGGCTGCTCAGGGGCTGTAGCGCAAAGGGATGCCTCATGCAAGGACTCCATCCTAAATCAGAACCATCTCTGTTGTCCCCTGGTCCCCTGCAGGGTGGTGGCACGAGCCAGGTGCCTTTGGGGTGACAGCTGGGGGTGGCCTGGCTGTGTGTTGCTCTGGCTGATCCTCACTAATGCACTGTTTGGAGAGTCAAGCCTGGCTTGCTAAGAATAGGCAGCTTTGTGGGAGATAAGCCCCAGACCGATCTAATCTGAGCCCATCACGTTTGACCCCAGGGCAGCTCATTAGGGTTTCATACTCTGTGTGTGTGTGTGAGAAAGAAGGAGGAAAATACAGTTTCCAAACTGTTGGGGGAACCTGTGGAAGAGAAGGGGTGCTTAAGAAAACCCCCAGTGGTGCATGGCATGGCTGGAAGCACCACTGGAATGTTGGGGTGGCTCGTGCTGGCACAAGTTGGACGGGGCTTGGAGCCACCTGGGATAGTGGAAGGTGTCCCTGCCCGTGGCAGGTGGGACTGGATGAGCTTTGAGGTTCCTCCTAACCCAAACCATTCTAGGGTTCTAAATCTGAGACTGCCCCAGTCCTTTGGGTGGGTGACAGGGATGTGGCACGTGCCTTGCCCCAGCCCTGCTCTCTGCATCTCCCGAAGGCCTCAAGGAAGAAATGAATCTCTGGGCTTTGGGGCTGTGTTGGCCAGGGTGGAGGATAGCCAGAGCCCTTCTGGCTGCTCTGGATCAGGGACTCCCCTGTAGGGTGCAGGAGTCCTGCTCAGTTTAAGCCGGAGGGAGCTGCTGATCCGGTGGGTTTTCCTGATTGACCCCTGTGAGATGAGCAGAAGTTCCTGTGTTGCACAAGTGGATGGATGGAGGAGCAGAAAGGATTTTTTGGAGATGATTCAGTCCCTGTGTGTGTATAAACACACACTAAGCCCTGGTGCTTGCGAGGGCTGTGCATGGGCAGCTCTTGGAGCCCTTTCTGGTGCTGAGCACCCAATGCCACACGTTGGGAAGCACATACTCAGACCAGAAGGTGTTGAATTCCCTCCCTCTCTACTCCCAAGGTCATCCACTCTAAGTTCTTACACTTTAAAAAGCAGCCTGGGAATCCTGACTCTGCTTCACGTGCTCTGGGAGTGGCTGCGCCTCCTGGATGTGAATTTAGCATGAATTGGTGCTTTTCAGATGTTTTCAAAGCCTGCAGAAATACTGGGAAGCAAACGAAGATGAGGGCAAACTCCCTGGGAGATGGGAGAGCGTTTGCTTCTGCTTTTGCTTTGCTGGAAAGGCTCGGAGCATGTTTGTAAAACTAGACATTGATTTTATTAACCTGGTGTCTCCTGGGCTGGTGGGATCTGCTCTGCTCTGAGGAGTTGAGATTAAAACAACAATAATATATGGGGAGATTACAGCAAGAAAAGATGTTCAGCAAATATTGGTCAGGAGTAACTTCCCTGGCGCACTTGTCTCTGTTATCTTGTTGTGCCTCTGGAGCGGCAGCGGGTCACGGTGACATGAATTAAGGTGCCAGACGTTGGCTGCGTTGCCCTCACAGTGCCAGCCCTTGTGGGCTGTTGCCTGAGGGGTTTTTTTTGTGGCACAGGCAGTTGTGGAAGTGTTTCATAGTCTTATTGTGGTGCCTCTCATGTGAGTGAACCATCCGCTTCTGTGCATTCTGTGGGCTCAAATTGGTCCAGGGATCATGGAATAACAGAGTAGTTTAGATTGGAAAGGACCTTTAAGTGTCATCTATTCCAACCCCCAGCACCTTCCGCTATCCCAGGCTGTTCCCACCTGGCCTTGGCCACTTCCAGGGATGGGGCAGCCACAGCTTCTCTGGGAAATCCATTCCTGGGCTGCTCCACGCTCACAGGGAAGAATTCCTTCCCGATATCCCAGCTATCCCTGCCCTCTGACACGATGCTCCAGTCTTGGTCCCTTAGTTGTGAGAGCAGCTCTGTGAGCTCTTCACAGTGAGGAGCTTTTTTTTTCCCCCAGGGAATGGAAGAAATGGGGGTGGAAATGCAGAGTGCAAAGCACAGGCGGTGTCACCTCGGTGTCCTCTGCTGCCCAGGACAAGGAGGGTGCTGGGCAGGGGCTGGGCAAGCCGTGGCACGTGTGCACCCAGGATGCAGGGCTGGGCTGGCTCCCCACAGCATCTTTGAGCTGTAAACGCCTGAGGTGGTTGTGGGTCAGGGGAGGGCACTGTTTACATGCTGTAATTAACAGCTGTGAGTTAATCACCGGGGCTGGCACACCCCCACACGCTAGAATGGGAGTCGTGCTCTCCCTTGCAGCTGGATCCCCGTCCCACACATGATGATCCCTGTCCCAATAGCAAAGACAAAATCCACTTGGACTGTGTGTGCTGATTTATCCTCCTCCCCTCTCCAGTCCGTGCTTGCAGCTTATAAATCACCATCGTTATAAATCAGTGCTTTGACTTGAATTTCTTCCTCCTTTTTGGCCCCTTGGAAAACATGGTTTGTGCAACTGGGCAGGTTTTCTTTAAAACACAGAGAAAGGTTTGGATTGGGAGACGCCTTAAAGTTCATCCAGTTCCACAGAAAAGGCATGGACAGGTGAATTATCCAGGTAGGGTTTGAATGTTCCAAACCCTGGGAAAGAGGCCAGAGGGAAATGAGGAATCATCTCTTGGGTTGTGCTTCAGGTAGTGATGACAGGGATACCACATCCTATGTGTGCTGGAGGATTCCTTGGGTGTTTGGGACATGGGAACAACCCCAAATACCATTTCTGTGATTCTTGTTTATTTAAACATGAAATTTACACCACAGATCCCCCCAGAGCCCAAGGGAAGGGCATCTGTTAATGAGAGATGAGAACTTAAAGGCCTTGTACTGACTTACCTGCTGTCCTTTAGGATGAAACTAATCTTCCCTGAATCAATCCTGATAGATACACTTCAAACTGAAGTGATCTTATTCCCTGTACATTTTTTTTTCCTTGCAATACAATCCCTGAACAGCCTTTTAAATCTGAACCATGTTTTCCTGCTCAATGCTCCTGTGGTGCTGATAATTCTTCTCTACTTGACACTCCTTCATCCCCAGGTATTTATGTGCAAATAAACAGAGGAGCAACAATTTTGACTTGCCATCCCAGGGCTCTGTGACCCTTTCAAACATAAACTCAGCTTAACTCTCAGCTCTCTCTTACTTTCAGCTGCATGACTGTCTTTCCACATAATAAATTACCAGCATTTATTGGTCTTTTGACGTAAAGGTTTCCCAAGGGGAAGGAAGGAGTCTAGCTGAACAAAGCCTGCCCTGTAATCAGTTTGCAGTAGGCTTTGGACAGAAATTGCAGTTGCTGGCCAGTACAGCCAGGGTTTTATGGCTCTGTAATGGCATTTCTGCCCAAGCAGGAGCTGTGGGGGATGCTGGTCACATGCCTTAGACTGGGTCATTAAGAGATTAATGTGGATAATATCTGATAGTAATTAATGTGGATAATATGTGATAGTAATTACCTGCCAAGAACTGTTGAAAAACTCGGTGTATTTCTGGACTGGAGTTTTAGAATCATGGCATGGTTTGGGTTGGAAGGGACACCTTCCAGCAGACCAGGTTGATCCGAGCCCCTCCCAGCTGTGTGCCCTGGGTGAAGATGTGGTGTGTGAAGTGAGCTGGATCTCTGGGGTGGTGGGAGACTGATGGCTCTTCTTGGTTGTCGTTATTCTCTGTCACCTTGTGCTGAAACAGCTCAGGGCTTTTATAAAAACATCGTGCAGTAACACATCTTGGACTTCTTTGGTGTTTAACCCGGTCAGCTCATGTTCTGTGCGAGGCCAGGAGGACTTCTTTCTGTCTGAAGGGCTTTCTCCTGTAGAAGTTGTGTGTTGGGAGGAAGGTTTCCCATGGCTCCTGAAGGGCACTCTCAGTTTTTAGGAGGGTCCAGGAAACTTGAACCTTCTGAGCTGGAAGGTCCTGTGGGGCGAATCCTGCGTCAGTGCCACCGGTTCCACGTGGGCTGCCTGGACTCCATCCATCCTGCTGGGGTGAGGAGGGGCTGAAGGGCAGGGGTTTCACAGTTTATGGAGCTCTGCTTTGAGACCCTCAGCTTGCACAGTAAGACTGAGAGTCTTCCTCCAGTGGAGGGGTGGCTGAGCAACACTGTCCCTGTTCTGGCTCCCTGTTCCTCTCCTGTTTTCCCTTTACCCTTGGCCTCTGGCACTGGGACAGTTGGGTGGGTTTTGGGTCAGAGCAGACCCTGCTCCCCGTGGGTGTCCAGCTGGCGTTGCAGCCAAGCCAGTGTGTCCCTCACCTCCCTGGCTGTGTCCCTGTCCCCCTTCCCATACTGGGTTTTAGGAGAAGCTTTGTGAAGGTCCCAGACTTCCCACCTCCCTGGAAGTCGCTGCTGCTGGACTGGGTGCTTGTGGTCTTGTTGACTGGGCAGAAGGACAATTGTCCCACCTTGCAGCTACTCCAAAGAGGCATCGGGCAGGGATTTTGGCAGGGCTCCTGCTCATCTCTGTGCTTGCAGAGCAGCTGTAGCAGCTGCCTCGTGCCCTCTCCCAGCCAGGAGGGAGAAGTAGGTCAGAATTTGCATTCTTTGCCCGGATTCTCCGCATAACTTGCACACTTTTTTCTCTTTTCTCTTTTGAAGCGACCTGTGTGTGCCTGTTCCTCGGGCTCCCTCAATCACAGTTACACTCACATCTTTAATTGCCCTTTTAATATCTGTCTTCCCTCCAAGAGCACTTCTGGGAGACTCCGAAGGGCTGATCCCAGCATGTAAAAATCGGAAAGAAGTGCTTGGGGGCAGTGTCTTCGTTTTTGGCTGTTGTGTTGTCTGGATCTGGATTTAAATTTCCTCCTGTAGTTCTTCTTTTGCATGACAAGAGCGAGTAATTGGGGTGAAATCATCCGTGCTGCCAACTGTGATGGTGAGATTTCAGCACTTCTCTCTATGGTTTTTTGGTGCTGTGTTTTTTTGTTTGGGTTTTTTCTTTTTTTTTTGCTGGTTTGCAATGTCCTGGTTGGGGGGGAAGGGGAGAGATTGAGCACATTGAGAAGGCTCAGTGAAGTGCTGCAGGGCAGTCAAAGAGTGATTTTTGGGATGGTTTTATCCGCTGTGAGAAGAAAATGGAGCTTTGTTGGGCTGGGCTGGGTGAGGGCAGGTGTGATGGGGCAGCTGGTGCAGAGGCTGAGACAGAGGAGTTGTTGGCAGGGTTGGAGGCCAGGTTGGAGCGATCCGGGATAGTGGGAGATGTCCCTGCCCATGGCAGGGTGGGCTTTAAGGTCCCTTCCAACCCAGACCATGCAATGGTGATTCCTGAGTGATTCAGCATCTCCAGCAGGTTTTCAGTAATCTGGTGAAAAGGGGAATGTAACATTCTGAGATTGGGTGATTTTTTTAATTTTCTTTTTTTTTTCTCATAGAAACACTCACTGCACGATTCTGGTCTTTCTTCGTCTTGGGTTTGGGCTTTTGTGGTTCTATCCTCTAGAGGTCTTATTGGCTTTATTGTTGGTCTCAAATCAAATTGTGTGGTCTGAAGGCAGGTGTGTGGGTAGGAGCGATAGAAATTATGCTGATGTGCCACAATCGTCGTTTAATGAACTCTCACCACATTTTTACGTCATATTTTTTAAAGTATTTTGTAACTACTTCACTGAGACTCTTACTTTGTATTTTTTTTGTACAGTGTACACACATCTAGCCCAAACCAACTCCTTTTCTAAGGGAGTTTCAGGCTGCCTCAGCTGCTCTGTGCTGGTGAAACCGCAACCTGAATCTGTCTGAGTCTTGTACAAATAACAGGCCATGTCAGGTCTGTTCCCATTTGTGTCCCTTTGCTACTGCTGAGCTGCCAAAAAGTGGCAGCAGTTGGAGAGGTTTCTGCCCAGGAATGACCTTTTGGGAGCTGAACTTTTCCCCATCCTGCCTTTTGCTGTTTGATCTCTTTCCTTGGGGCTTTTGGTTCAAGCCTTGAGAGTCAGGAGGGCTGCTCAAAAGTGAACTTAAGATCTTGAGTCTTTTTAGGAGCTAAACCCACATTTTTAGATGTACCTTTTAAGTCAAACCCAGCTTTTAAGCTGGATGAACTTAATCTGAGGGTAGACTTGGGAGTTGCAATGAAATCACGTTGGCTTTCTTTGTTCCCTCTTTACCTGCCCTTGGCATTAATCCCTCCGGATGTCCTGTTGTTCCCTTGGGATATCAGGTTTTCTTTTCAAAGCAGAGTGTCTGCATGCTGAGAACTGCTTTTCAGAGCTGGGTGGCACGTGGGTGTAGAAAATATCATCTGGGGAGGAGAAATGTTGGGGGAAAACGGCCACTTTCCTTCAGCTTGCAATGAAAACATCCTGCGCGTGTCTGTGCGTGAAGGAGTTGGACTCAATGGTCCTTGTGGCTCCCTTCCAGCTCAGGAATATTCTGTGATCCTGTGAATAATCCTCCCCACCCAGGGCACTGAACCATCACGATTTATATGGATTTTTAAGATAGCCTGGTTTTGGGGCTCCTCCATCTCGTTATTCTCATTTTCAGCAAATTAAGAGAGGGAATTAAGTTGGTTTTTCAGCCGTGGGATGTGTGGAGTCTCTGGGTGATGCTGTGGTCATCAGGAGTGCTGTGAAGGTCTTACTCAACATTCCTGTCTCTATAAGGGGCTTTGCTTTCTGTGCTGTGTTGCATCTGAGCTGCTTTTCACCTCCAGCTGTGGTTCGAGTGAAGTTAAACTCTTAAACTTCTCCCTGTTCAGCTGCTGGTGCCCAAGTGATGTTTGTACATTGGGAAGTGTCTCAGCCTGTTCTGCCTGCACTCGAGAACACACAGATCACTGCAAAAAACAGCTCAGTGGCTGCCAAACCTGTGCTTCAGCCTGCCAGTCTTTGCCTAAATCTGGAATTTCTTCCGTGTTGTTGCGTGGAAAACAACAGGCAAAATGCTTGGGCTGTTGTGTGGGCGAAGCCTTGGCCACCTCCTACTCCCCAATCGTGTTAGCTAAACCATTTTGTGAGGAGAGTTTCAAAGCCCAACCAGATTAAAATCCGTAATGAAGCCTTTTGTGTCTGCAGGACCTGATTTTTAGCAGGAAATCGATGCTGAACTTTGGCTTTCTTGTGCAATTATCTCGTTATTTAGAGGGATGATGAATAGATATCAGTGCAGCTCCTACCAGCCAATAACTGGAGCTGAAAATCGTTTTGACTAATAAACTGCACTGTAACTTAAAGAAAAATTCAGGAACTGAATACAGAGTGGAGATGATCCTGAAACAAATTTATGCATCCTAAAGAACTCAGGAATGAGGAACTATTCAGGAGAGCATTTGCCCCATGAAGGAGGAGAAAAGCTGCTGAGAGCTCCTGTTTTTGGGAGTCCAGTGCTTGATCCTCCACAGCACAGGGAGTTTGTTACAAAGCATGAATATAAATAATTAAAAAAAAAAAAAAGCAAATCTCAAACTTCTTGTCAAGAACATGTTCTGTCCTCCTAAAATCCTCTCCTGTTTTGTGTTTCTGCTGAGCCCTGCACTGGAGATGTGACAGCAGTGACAAAGGTTAATGCAGCAGAGCTGGCAGGGGAGAGAAATGACATTTTTCCTCTTAAAATTAAATGCAAACGTGTTCATTTAAATGACATTGTTGAGGCTGGGATTGTCTGGTGGGTGTTGATGGAGGAGCTGAGCCTGGACTTGCTTTTTTCCCCCCTCTTTGATGAGGGGGTCAGATTGTTTTAGGTTTCCTTTTGGGGCAGAAGGGATGATCTGGTTGGCTCTTGAACATGAGTATATGTAGAAATATATGGCTCTTCAATATGTGAGAGGCTGCAAATTTGTGTGGCACTTGCCAAACTCTCCTGAAAAAAAAAACCCAACCAGGTTTATTCAGCTACCCAAAAGGTTCATCTTGTCACGTCTGGCTGGTTTCTAGAGCGTGCAGGGGAAGGTTGGGGCCACCAAACAACCAAAAAAAACCCATCAGAGAACGTGGCAGACCCAGGATGGTGATGGTTGGGGACAAAATTGACTTGTAAATATGTTATAATGTCCTTTTTTGGGAGGGCTGGAGCTCCTTTCTCCGTAGATTCTGTGGGGGGCTTGGAGCTGATGCTTGGAGAATGTTGCTGTGTTCTGCTTGTGCTAAAGTGATGTTGGTCACAGGAGGAAGCCTTGAAAATGAGGGATATTGGCTCTTGGAAGATGCTTGAGTTTATAGCCACTTAGCTCACTGCCCATAAAAAAAATCAATTTTCCTCTTATTTTTATTATTATTATATTATATCTATAATTATCTAATAATATATTATAGTAATTATTGTATTGATTTTACTATATTTATTATTTAATAATGTTTAAAATAACAGTAATTATGACAAAATATCCATTAAAATACCCCCTCCAGATCCCCATTCTTCTCGCCTTATCTCGACAGCAAGGAATTTTGATGCCCTCACCTGTGCTTAAAACTAGGGTGTGGATGTGTCTTGATGCCATTTGCTCTGTAGAGGAGGTTTCTTGAACCCTGTTGGGAAAGATCTGACGATGGGAGAAGGTGCAGCTTCCTCAGCACCTCATTCCCAAAGAGGGGTTGTCTCCACCCCTCCCAAGTGTTTCTAAAACACCGTCTCTTTATTTATTTCTTTGTTTCCGATTGTTTTGTTGTGCCTGGTGGCCGAGGCTGCAGGTTTGTTGTGTAAACATGCAGGATTTTCATCACGGGGTTGGAAAACAACAGCCTTGACATCTCAGTTTAAGGAGAAAAAAACCCAAGGGCTGTGTTGAAAATGTGTTTGTTTTTTTTTTTTTCTTTTTTTTATGATGTAAAGGAGAGATTTAAGAGAAATCCCACTTAAATCCCCACAAAACCTGTCGCAGAGGGAGGAATCTTGGGCTATGGAGTCACACCTGGGGGCTGAACAAGTGTGAGGTGGCAAAGGCGCTTCTGTGAGTGGGGGGAAAAAAAACCCTTATTAAGGTGTGCAACAGGCTGTGGAGACACAGAGGGATACTGGGAATCCCAGCAGCTGGGGAGCAGAGCGTGGGTGGGCTGTGGAGGACGCCCTGGAATAGAAATGGGATGCTCTGCTCCCGTCCCTGGAAGCAGGTGGGATCAGGGAAGGCTTGAGTGGGCTTCACTCAGTCAGCACTAAATGGCACGGAAAAAAAAGGAGAAAACCTGAAGTTCTCAAGGGCTTGGCAGAAGGCTGAACAGCAAACCACTGGAAAAAGCCTGGAATTCAAGGGGATTTTGCTAGAAATATCGGGGCAGTGTGGTTTTGAGCTCAGTGGATGTTATCACCCTGTTTTCAGTACTGCTGAGGAAGATCCAAGCCAAGGGGTGAGGAATGAAGTAAAGTCTCACAAACTGCTCAGTATGTTGCTGTTGCCGTGCTGCTAAAGAGAGGAAGGGACATTCTTGGAAAGCAGCATGACCCAAAACCCCCAATTCCAGCAGGAATGTGTAAAATTGCTTAGAAAGCTGGAAGTTAATAGCCAGGATTACAGAGGGGGAAGATGAGGACTTACAGCAACATTTGCCGCGCTGGGGGTTTGTGCTGGAAAAAAAAGTCTTCCATCTGGACCAGCCACACAAAATTCATGCTCTGAAAGAGTCAGAAAATGCCTTTGGCTCAACAGCTTCTCTTCTGGGCAAATTCCCTTCCTGTAAAGGAACTCAGCTTGGAGAATGTGGATTCTGGGGACCTTGGAAGGGCAGGTTTTTGGTGCCCCTGGGCTTGATCAGAGCCAGGTTTACAAATGCACTTGAGCTCAGTCTGCAGAATAGAAAATGTTCTCCCCTCATTTGCTGTTGAGGAATTTCTGAGAACTTACTGCAATGTAAGCCAGGGGATAGGGCAGAGCCTTATATTCCTGGCAAGAAGTGATTCCTGCACTGTTGGATGAGCGGGAATCACCACAACTCCACTCTGTGTCTAAAGAGTGGGTGCCAACGGGGCTGAATCTTCTGGGGGCTTTTTGACTTATATGCAATTCACAAGAGAATTTGCAATAATAACAATAATAATATTAATAATAATAATAAATAGTCAACAGTTCCCCTTTGAATTGGTTAGAAAAGGAGGTGTCTTCTAGCAGTTGCTTGGTTTTCTTTCTCCCCCCCTTGTAAATATAAATATGTATTTTATATCGACTATGGTTAAATATAATGAAATATGTATTTTTAATATAAAATATAAGTATACATATAAAAATAGTAACATCACTGCCTCAGCTGGAAAGGGCAGGAGGAACATGTGAAGTTGGATTCACATCTCTCACTGACACCCATGGGCTTAGAGCCAAGGAGGGAAACCAGTTTAACTCAATTGGCTTTAGTGGGGCAGAGATTAGAAGGAATCTTTTCCATCTTCCCTCTCACCCATCCTTATTGATCAGCTTCTCGCTGACTTGAAGATCCTGTGTTTGTTTCTTCCCAGCTTTCCTGGCCTCAGAGGTTGTGAAGTGAGATGTGCACGATGTGCCGAGCCGGGGTTTGGCTGCACTGGATGTTGTTTCGTTCAGTGCCTTTTCAGGAGAAACAATCCCAGCCTGGTTAGGAAAGTGCTCTGTGGCCTAGTACCTAACATACTGAATCTGGGAGGCTGTGGTTTGGTTTGCACCTCTGAAATGAGAAGTTTCAGTGAGTCTGGGGCTGGTGAAGAGGTGCTGATAATGCCAGGATTGAGGGCAGGGAAGAAAGTGCTTCCTTCCTGTTGTAGCCCTGGAGTGCTCATACATAACTGCCCTGAAACCAGCTTAAGAGAGCCGAGATGGGGGAAAAGCCCTGCTCAAACAGTGCTGGTAAGCCCCGAGAATCCCAAAACAGGCTCATGCTGCGGGGAATGAGGAAGGACCTGTTGGAGGCGATGGTCTGCTGGAGAGGGCAGAGAAATTCCAGGGAGCCCTGAGCTGCTGTCATGCTGTCAGCCGGACCCTGATCCCGATGCGGAGGTTCCTGTGCTGTTGGGAAATCCCGGCCCAGCCAGGCAGGAAAAAGCCAGCAAGCCACGGTGCTCACGTCTCGTGGATGCAGGGAAACCGGAGCTCTGGAACTCCTGCAGAGGCAAAGCAGGCTGAGTGTTCAAATTCACGGAATCATGGAATGGCTTGGCTTGGAAGAGACCTTAAAATTATCCTGTTCTAGCCCCCCCCTGCATGGGATTAGGACTGGATGGTTTTTGGCACCTTCCACAAGACCAGGTTGCTCCAAGCCTTGTCCAGCTTGTCCTTGAGCACTTCCAGGGATTCTTCCTTTCAGTTGAAAAGAGTCCTTAAGACATGGATGGAGCCAGACTGCTGGGTTTGGGAACAAAGACGAAGCACACTTGACTATCCCCCTCCTCCCGTTTGTCTTTTTCTCTTTTTTTTTTTTTTCTTTTTTCCTTACTAATGACAGATTAAGCTGCTGATTTGTGCTGCTGCCTTCTGCTTTCCCGGGATCATTTCTGGAAACGAGGAGACTGAGTTTGGTCCTGGGAAGACCTGGAAGGACTGGGAAGATTTCTTGGTTGTGAGGGTGCTCAAAGGGGAATTTTTGAACTTGGTACAAACAGTGGTGTCTGAAAATTACTGTTTTATTTGAATTATTTCCCCCTGTCCCTCAGGTGTCTCATTACCCTGTTAATACAAATCTCAGTAAGTTAATTCTTGCCAGGTGCAGTCCTCGTGTTTTCCTGCTGCACATCTTCCCCTCAGCGGCCTGAATGATGAGTGGTGAGCTGAGGTTCTTCCTCCTCCTCTTCCCCCCTGGATAAATAGGTGCTGGTTTCCCTGTTCCTCTGTGTTTGCACCCTCAGGAACAGCCTGCCTGGCATTTGTACCTCTATTTCCTAATTCCATTTTCCTCTCCAGACTGACCACTTACCAGTTCTCTGCCACCTTCTGCTGCAGGGTCTCATATGGCAAAGGGATATTCCTTGATTTTTCTACTCCCATATATATTACTCTGGTCTGGAAGTTAACATTTTTTTCAGGAAAAAACCCTCCTCTGTTTATACCTTTTAATTTTCTTTCTTTCCTGATCATCTCTTTGCCTCTGGAATTAGAGTCTCCTGGTTTATCCAGCCTGGACACTGGTGGCTTTGAACTCTGGTGTGCTCATCCAGGGCACAGAAATTTTGATGTTGATTTGCTGTTGAGTTTGACTGAGATGTCAGAGCCATTCCAGCAAAAACAAGGGTATTGAGGATGGTCCTTTTTTGCTTCCTCTGGGTGTTTTTTTTTTTTTGTTTGATTCTCATGTTTATAAACCCTAATCCTGAATTTTTTTTTTCTTATTTTTTTTTCTGAATTCCCACTTGCGGCAATCTCCTCTTGGCTGCTTGGTGCTATCTCTTAATTTGCTGAATAT
Source organism: Cephalopterus ornatus (assembly GCA_013396775.1). Classification (NCBI taxonomy): domain Eukaryota; kingdom Metazoa; phylum Chordata; class Aves; order Passeriformes; family Cotingidae; genus Cephalopterus; species Cephalopterus ornatus. The sequence continues at coordinate 114,565 of VZRE01015053.1, read as the reverse complement.
CCCAGGATTTTTCAGGGCCTTTTCAGTGTGTTGAGGACAGCGGCAGGAACTGGCTCAGCCCTCCATCCATCCAGCACGTTATTGAACACGAGGTGCTCTCGGTGTTTTACCACTTACCCAAAGAAATTTGAGAGCAAGCAAAGTCTCATTTCTTCGGGACTTATTTCAAATCTTTAATCTTCCCACTCCCAATCCTTTCATGTCTCCAGCTGTCCAGGCTGGTGAGTCTTTGACAGTGGGCTGGGCTAGAACTGCTCTTCTCCTGGGGGGAGCTTTGTTTGATGTTTTCCAGCCGGCAGCAATTCCCCTTGGAGAGTGTTCAGTGTGTGTGGAAGAGGCTGATGCTCCAGGGCAGAGCAAAGAGCAGGGGCAGAGACACTTACGCAACCACGCCGTGGTTTTGTAGGAAAATAAGCTGAAAATCAAGATATTTTTAGCTCTTGGCTAGAGCAGGGAAAGCAGCTTGTTTCTCAAGCAGACAGGAGCTTCCTTGGTGCTCCTCTCCAGGCTGGCTCTTAATCTGCCTTGACTTCAGATGCGAAAACCCAAAGTGGCTTAGTGGAAGTGGAATAAAAGGCATTTAATCCTGGAAATGCTGGGTTTGTGTGCAGTTGGTTTGCCTGGGAACCTCTTAAGTAAACGTGTGTGTGTGTGTGAGAATAACAACAATAAAAGCTTTTCTGTGGGAGCTGTGTGCTCTGGAAGGCCCTTCTCTGCCTTCCTGGGATGTGGCTGCTTTTTGGGCTGTGGCCCAGGTGTGTGAGGTGCCTGACCCACCTGGCTGGGGGGTTCTGCCTTCAGAGCAGGTGTAGCCTTGAAGACTCCCCATTTCCCTTGTTTCCTTCATGCTTGCCTTGATGGCTCATCAAAAGATGTGCAGGAAGCTTAGTTTATTTTTAATTTTTTTAATTTCATTTTTAATTTTTAAAAATTTTTTATTTTTATTTTTAGTTTTTATTTTTAGTTTCTTTTTATTTTATTTTTATTTTTTAAAATTTTTATTTTATTTTTAGTTTGTTTTTATTTTTAGTTTCTTTTTAATTTATTTTATTGTTTATTTTTCCATTTGTTTATTTTTTAGTTTATTTTGTTATTCTTATTTTTTAGAATTTATTTTTATTTTTGTTATATTTTAGTTTCTTTTAGTTTCTTTTTATTTATTTTATTTATTATTTTAATTTCTATTTTTATTTATTATTTTAGTTTATTTCTTATTATTTTACTTTTTTCTTGATTATTTTGTTTTTTAAATTTTTTAAATTATTTTTTAGTATTTAATTTTTTTAAAAAAAAGTTATTATTTTATTTTCTTTCTTGTTTTTCCAAGGACTGCTTGAGCAGTGCCCTGGTCTCTGGGGTGACATGGATGCCTCTGTAGGTAGGAAAGGGAAGGTCACATTGTTGAATGAACATATTCCCCAGGGTCAGTCTTGCTGCCTTGTGGAAGTTTGACTGGTGGATGATATTTACTCTGCCCTGCCCAAAATCTCGTGGCTATCTTGATTTTCTTTTCCCTCCTGCAGTGTCCCAGAGCTGTTTGAGAAGAAGGAACTTTCAGCTGGTCCTTTTTCTGAGGCCTTTTCCTAGAGAGCTTGGAGCTGTGCAGGGAAGGGGAATGAAATGTTGCATCCCGGCCCCTGGGCTCCTGTGGGAATTGTGGCTCAGCTGCTGCACATGTTTGGATGAGCTGCTTTGGGCTGGAAGCAATTCCCAACAAACTGTGGAGCTGCACATTACTGGAGCCCTCGGGGGTCTTGCCCCAGGATCATGTTCTCTGTGGCATTAGTGAGGCAGAGCTTTGTGGAGCATCTCCAGACCCCCAGGATCATCACAACCCAGCCAAGGCTTTCCTTTGGATGCCTTTGCCTGACCGATACCAATCGTGGAATGCTTTGGGTTGGAAAGGACACTAAAGATCAGCCACTTCCAGCCCTTGCCATGGGCAGGGACACCTCCCACTAGCCCACTATCCAACCTGCCCTTGGACACTCACAGGGATCCAGGGGCAGCCACAGCTTCTCTGGGCAACCTGTGCCAGGGCCTCCCCGCCCTCCCAGCCAGGAATTCCTTCCCAATATCCCATCTAAACCTTTTCTCAGTCTCCTAATCAATCACCTGATGGTTGGGAATAAGGAGGGGAAAGCTGTAGAAGTGGCTGTAAGGGAGGACAGAGTTTCACAAGTCCCAGGGTGTCCCTATTCCTTAGGATTTGACTTCCCGAATCACTCCTGTTCGGTTTGGGGGGGTTTTCCCTGGAGGTGGGGTGGCTGAAGATGACCATCTTTGAAGGCAGTTTGCTGCAGATGTCCTTGTTTCACTCTAAGGATGATTACATTGAATGAATCATGTTGCTGATAACGTTCTGAGTGGTGGTGCCAGTGGGAGCTGTCTGGGAGAGTGTCACTGGTGCTGGGGAGGGCACTGGGACGGGCAGGGTTAATGGTCATGGAATCAATGCTCATTGTATTAGAAGTCCTCAGAAATGATTGAAAGCACTTTGACTAATAGATCTTGGACCTACATCAGTAAATGGGTTTATGAATCCCTCAGGACTGGCCCTTTCCATGAGGAAAACAAGATAGTGGCTGATGTAAGTGGCAGAGGGAGCCTTGTTTTTGTGTTTTCATTAGAACAGGACTCTCCAGGCCTGAGTTGGAAATGACTGAGAGCCTGCCCTGTGAACTCTGGGAGTCACCCTGTGCACGAAGGGGCGGTTTCCTTCCTGACTTCACCCTCTCTCCCGGTCCCTTGATGTGTCAGAGTGGCCTTGACCAGCGTTTAGGGATGCTCTCTGGAAAGCCAGGAGTGCTCGAGGAGGTGGCAGGTGCTTGCCAAGTCAATTGAGAGAATTCCTTTCTCCTGAAAGATTTCTGCTGCTGCAAACAGAGGACAAAATCACTTTGCTCTTATTCACCTCTTCCTCAAGATCAACAGCAGCTTTTGAGAGGCTCCAAGACAGGTATTTCCCTGGTGCTGAGTGACTGTGGGATGGGGTGCCTGGAACTTGTCTCTGTCACCCATTTGTTCCCTTAAATGCAACTTTCTTTCACTGCCTGGTGTCGAGCTGAGCTTGTAAATCTTCCGAGAGGGGAAACTTTCCTGTCTGTCTCCTTGCATTGAACACAGACCGATTTATACAGAGCTGGAAAGGCTTCAGTAATAAGTGGAGAGAGGCTTTGGGAACGTGAGACAAACCTGTGGGAGGGCAACGTGTTAAATTTGGAATGGCTTTGTAGAGCAGCTTTCAGGCTGTTGCTTGAAAACCTCCATGAGCATCTCATTCTCAGAGCTGAGGCTCCTGTTGGGGGTGGCACTTGATGTTTTTGTTTAAACTGGGACCAGTCAGGTCCCCTGGCTGGGAGGGGACCTCAGGAGGGCTGGGTTCCATCTCACCCTGCTCCAAGCAGGGCCAGCACTGAGCTCGGAGCCGTTGGCTCGAAGCTTGGTCCAGTCAGGTCCTGAAAACCTCTAAGGATGGACCTTGGGTGACCTTTCAGGGGCAGCTTTAGCACTTTTGGGGCCAGGAGAGCTATTTTCAGATTGAAGAGCGCGTATCTGCCAGGAACCTTTCAAACCTCACGCCATGTTCCCAGGAATGATGCAGCAATTCCCGCTATTTCTTTGTATCCCATGCCTTCCTGCTCCTGTTTTTGCCAAAAACTTTGGCATTTCCCACCCCCTGCCTACATTAGAATGATCAGCCTAATCCATCTCCAGATCAAGGCTCACTTTGCTTCTTGAACCTCTCCTGGGCTTCATCATGGCTTTTGGGAGAGCTCTGTCCAAAAGTGAATCCTATAGAAGGCTTTTGCAGTGTCAGATTGATTTTTCCAAATCACTCCCCTTGGAACCAGAAGGAAAGAAAAGGATGTGATTGGTGAGGGTATTTTCAGGCTGTGCACAGAAGCAGACCCAGGGAACAGCAAGGATGGCAAAGCAAAGTTTGCTCCTTCGTTTTTAGCTCCTCTGCTGCTTAAGAACTTCT
>VZRE01015053.1:34872-110574 GCA_013396775.1 Cephalopterus ornatus | reverse complement strand
CTCTGGTGTTTAAGAACTTTTTTTTTTTTTTTTTTTTTTTTGGACTTAATGTTTCTTGCAGCCTTCTGGAAGGAATCAATCATAGGAAATAAAGAGCTTGTAACCCATTTAACCAGGACTTTCCACCTCTCATTAAGCCAGAGACATTCATGCTCAATTCTCTGGGTAGCAGTTGCCCAGCAGATGTGCAGAGGATTGATTGTAAAATGACTCTTGCTGGGTTTGTTTTGCTTTTTTTCCCTCCCTGTTTCCATTAAAGTGCTTGCAGTGGGTGTGGAGGCATTTGGCTCAGTCTCAGATGAGTGTTGCTGGTGTGGTTCCTGCAGTTTTCTTTTCCTGCTGGCAGGGACCAAATTTCCAGCAGGGAATGTGTCCTAGGAAAAGCAGAGTGAGCAATGTGTGGGATAGGCTGCTGCTGCAGCTGCTGACACCTCCCAGAGAGGTTTAAACCTTCCCCTTGGAGGGCCTGCTAATACAGCTCCCGGGGGGCTGTGGTGAACTCTTCAGGGGAGTGTTTGGAAAGGGAAAAGCGGGAGGGAATACTTGTCTGGAAAGGAAACTGCTGTCAGGGTCTGCATGTTCAACCCTGCTCCTGTTTCCACTTAATTCCTCTGCAAACACCCATTGATAACTGGGGGAGCCTTGGTGGAAACTTGTGGATTGCAGCTTGGGGAAGATGGCAAAGCTCTGGGGGTCTATGGAGGGGAAAGGTATTATGCAGCCTTTTTAATTCCTTAGATATTTTTTGATTCCATAAATATTCTTTAATTCCTTGTCAGTGAATGCGGGGGTTTTTTTTAGCATCCAGCTGTGCTTTCCTGAGTCATGTTTTCTTCTTCCACTGCTGGTTTTCTTGTCTCACTGTGGCAGTCCCTGCTCAGCCCTGCTGACGTGGTGTCATCACCCAACCACGCCGACATCAGCGGGATCTCTTTGAGATGATATTTAGGCGGCAGAGGTTGGACGTGGGGTCTCTTACCCGAGACACTTCTGACTGTTCTGCCTTCTCCCAGACCTGCTCAGTGCTTCCTGCAGGTCTCCTGGGGTTTGTGGCTCGGGTTGCCTCCACCTCCGTGTCTCCTGCCGAGCCCAGCAGTGCTGTGTGGGTCCTCATGTTGTCTCACCCCAGCTCCAGCCTTGAGCTGCAGTTTTGGGTTTTTAACTGTTGGGCTGCTGTGTTTTTGTGCCAGTTGGGGTGTTCCTGGAATGCCAGGTCCTGGGGGGACTTGCCCAGGAACGGTGCCAAGGCAGTGCTCAGCACAAGTGATGTCCTGTGATGGCTCCCAGTGGGATCTTGTGTTCACGGGCAGAGACCAGACCTGTCCTGGAGCTGCTGTGCCTGGGCATATCTGGGGGGGTCAGAGGCCCCTGTGTGCATTTAGGACTGTGCCCAATAACACCCCTCTGCCCCCAGCCTGTTTCTGTGGTGCCCAGAGGTTCCTCCCTGTGGGCTCTCCACCGTTTTCCACCACAGCTGGCTGTTGTCACACGGAAACTCCCTCCTGCCTTTGGGATGTGCCCTCCCTCTTTCCAAACGCCACCATTTCACTGCATGGAATTGACTGCAGGAAAAACCAGGCGGGCTTGGAGCAGCCTGAGCTAGTGGAAGGTGTCCCTGCCCATGGCAGGGGGTTGGATGGAATGAGATGGGCTTTAAGGTCCCTTCCAACCCAAACCGTTCTGATGATTCCATGAGAAATCCAGTGAAGTGCCCGGTGTCTCTGCTGGTTTATCTGCCTCAAGGGTTTCAGAGCCCTTGTTTTGGGCAGCATGAGGACATCCTCACTCCTCTTATACCTTAACCCTGGTGCCCCACTGAATGTTTCCATGTGTCAAGCCCACCTTTTGGAAGGACCAAAGAGTGCACTGGGACCTCTTTTTCTTTGGTGCTCCTGGATGGCACCGAGCAGCTCCTTCCGGGCAATGCTGGCAAGGCCTTTTTGGAAAGTCTACTTGGCTTGTTCTTGGACAAGAGCCCTTGGCATGTGCTGAAAGTGGACTGCTTTGTTGGCGGTTCCAGCTTGGAAGTCAGTGGAGCGTGGCTCCAGAGGGTTGGGGTGTGTTGTCTCACAGGGGCAGCTGCAGCTTTTCGCATCCAGCTCTTTGCTTTGTTTGACTTCGCTATTTACTTTATTTCTACCAAGGTCTATTTCTGTTTATTTGTTTTATTTACTTTATTTCTGATTGGGGTCAGTGACCCTGCTGCGACACTGGCACTCCCAGCTTTTCTCAGGCAGAAATCCCTAGAGGAAGGAAATGTGCTTATAGGACTAATTAATTAACTCCTTGCCCTAAGAACTCGGGTGGGGCTGGTCCTGTCTTTCTCAAGCCTTCTCCTGCCCTCTTTCTCGTGGCCTCGTGTCCCACCTGGGCTTTGTCTGCTGCCTTAGAGTTGCTTCAGAACCTGCTTGTGAATTCACCTGATAGTTTTAAATTATTTTTAACTTATTTTTAGGAATTAGGGTCTCTTACTAAAAACAGAGCAGCATTGAGGAGATGAAGAAGGCCGAAGGGAGGCTGTGTTTTGAGGTCTGGCTGGCTGAGCTACAGGGATTTATTGCACAGGAACTCCCCCCCAGCAGGAGGGGGTTTGTGTTGGAGCAGGGTTTGTTTTAAGCAGAGGCTTGGGAAGATCATAGAACCATGAAATGATTTGGGATGTATCCAGGAGTTGTAGCTGCCCCATTCCTGGAAGGCAATGTTGGATGAGATGAGGCTTGGAGCAACCTGGGCTAGTGGAAGGTGTCCCTGTCCCTGGCAGGATGAGCTTAAGGTCCCTCTCAACTCAACCCATTCTCTGATTCCATGATACAGACTGGTTCCCAGAGACTTGGGAAACAGGTGGGCACAGCTCGTGGGGTTCCTGGCACTACCATCTGTCACCAGTTCAGTCTCCAGTCCTGAATATCTGTCTGGGAAGGATCTGAACTGCCCATGAACTGGATTGCTGGGGCCTCGTGGTCTTTGCCAAGGCAAAGGAAGTGGGTTGACCTTAGCCTTGGATGTCGTGGCTGGCTCCTGGGGCTCCTGCAGGACCCTGGCCCAGCTGTCTGCCGGGGTTGTGGCTGCACAGTGCTGCTCAGAGAGCAGCTGGACTGAGGGGGGAATCCTCTTTCTTGGACTAAGTTTGGAACGTGGGATGTGCTTGTAGGAACCACCTGAAGGTGGGCAACACGTGGCCACCACCACTGCCCTCACAGCCAAAAACGCAGCCCAGTCCTGCTGGTATTGAAAATACCTCTGGAACTGGGATTGCTCCTTCCCAGCTCGTGGGGAGGAGAGAAAACCTGGCTCTTCCCGGTGGCTTTTGGGTCGTGCTTTCAGAGCTGTGCCCCCACCTTGACTTGCAAGGTTTGTGCAGAAAGCAGAGAGAGTGTGTTTGATTCTCTCTGTGCAAGAAGTTTGTACAGGTTTTTCCCGTGTCCTGCCCCGCTTCTCCAACTCTCTCCAAGTTCTAGGCACCCAGTTTGTGGAAAACACGAGGAAGCTCTGCTGCAGAGGGCGTTAGTCCACGCTCTGCTTATTTATTTAGGGAGATTAAAGCCTACGTTTTTCTTTTGTAATCCCTTTGAAGTATTTATCTTTTGAAGTCTGAATTTTCATTAACTGGAAGTCTCCAACCCCCAAACTCCATGCTGCCCTACTTTCAAAGCATTCATTTTTTTTTTTTTAAAAAAAAAAAGGAAAATTGAGGAACAACAGACAACAGGTCGGACCCAAAGGGGCTCCACATCAGCCACATCCTATTTGGGATCGGACTATTTGGGTCATAGCTGTGAATCCAAGTGGCTCTACGGGTTGTCTCCCTGGATTCGGGTGTAATCATGGGTTTTTGGCATCACCAGGCAACAGGGAGACAGTGATGTTTCTCCTTCAGAAGAGTGGCTGATGTCTCTTGAATTTTTTTAATCCGCCCCTCCCCTTATTTTCTGTCGCTGAAGCAGCTGGCTTTTAGGACAAGGGTGTTGTGACAATGTGTTTTCCTGCCTCAGTTCTCGTCCAGAATTCTGTATCCATGTGGCAAGGAATACTTTGCTGCAGTTCATCTCATTCATTTCCCAGAGGGGGAAAAAAGAAATTGAGATGGTGAGTGGCATTTTAACACATCAACTACTCTTATTTGTGCAGAGACTTCGGTGTTATCAGTGTAAAAAATGGATATTTAGAGCCTGGAAAAAGTAGGTGGGAGACCTCCAACCCACCCTCCTTTCCAGCGTGGGGAATAACAATCTGTTGGAAAGAACAACCCCCCTGGGTCAACAAAAGGTCTGCAGCAATCAAGGGGGTCATTCCACCCCCAAAACGCATCAGCGCAGCAGCTGAGGCTGTTTATGGCTTTGGGCTGTTCCATTCCTGCCCTGAAATGAAATCTTGACCTTGCAAGTTGAGCTGTTTTGGCTCTGGGCCACCAAAATGTGGAAAATCCAGCTCAGTGTGTGTGTGTTCATATAGATTTCCTCCGGTGGGAATGGCCAGAGCAAACATCCCTCTGTGACAGCTGGGTTGTTATTAAACATAGGGGGATGTTGTCCCTCTTCCATTTCCATCTTCCCACTCGGGGAAAGTGGAACTTCATGACTTTGCTTTGGATGAGTTCAGTGTATTTTCATATAATATGAAAACCGATGAAAACTCCCTGAAAATCCCAAGAATTTAGATCAGTTCCTTCTAATTCTTTAAATCATTTTAGCCCTGGCTGGGAAATAGAGGATATTTCTCTTTTTTTCATGCATAGAGCTGGAGGATTTGCTCTGCAAGAGCTTAACTTGTTTAGAAAATATTAAGGAAAATGGGAATTTTCCAGTATAATTAGGGGAACAATTGCTTACAAAGCATATCAATAGGCATAATTGGTTATCAGGGATGTTCTTACCTAATTGGGATAGGAAATGATTTGCTTAACAAGGTTTTAAGATAACTGGCTTGATAGAAGTTGTAGTAGAGGGAGAGATGTTGGAATTATCCGGAGATTGTTGATAAACAGTGATCCCAGGAGTCACCGAGGAGAGGAAAACCACTTGCTTTTAATGTGGAAATCATTTGAATCTGTCAAAGCTCTTTTTAAAATGGGCTAACTTAGAAAAAATAAATCCTGAGGACCTCATGAGCGTCTGTTTTCTGCCTTTATTTGCATTGCAAGTGGGGTCAGTTTCCTTGGGCCTGATTTTTGGGAGGTGGGACCTTGTGCTCTCAGGACTTGCTTTGGCTTTGGGTGTCCCACTGCTGTGCTGGGCTTTTGGTCTCTCTGGATATGGTGGGAGCACATGGAGGGACTGCTGTGATGGGATTGGTTATCCCCCTGTTCTCCCAACAAATCTGCCCCTCAGAAACCCCGGGAGCCTCCTCGGGGAAAGCCAAAGTTTTCCACGTGGTGGAGCTTCCCAGCCATGCCCTACAACATCTCCATCTCTCAGGAGATCTCAGGGGCCCGCATCTTGGTGGATGGAGCTCTTGGAGAACATCAGAGGTGTCCACCTGTCTCCAAGTTCTTGGCTTTGCACGCTCCGACATCTCCTGAGACTTCAGGATTCCATGGATTAGCAGTGGCCTTGGCAGTGCTGGGTTAATAGTTGGACTCCATTACCTTGGAGGGCTTCTCTGGCTTTAATGGTTCTACGGTTTTATTATTCATAAACGTGCATCAGAGCATCCTTGGCTGTGTTTTGGCCTTTCCTTGGATGTGCTGATCCAATTTTAGGGATCCTTTGCAGGTTCAAGTGAGAAGCTGTGCTTACCATAGTGAGCTAGTCTAAGGAATTTGGGAGAATTTGGGAGGTAGCAGGTCAGGCTAGGACAGGCAGGAGCCCAGAGCTCCTCTATGTCCTTCCAGCTCCCCAAGTCTGTCCTGACCAACCCATGGATGTATCCAGAGTGGAGCTGTCAGTAGTATCCCAGGGGATTGCTTTTTCTAGGCTATTCAAAGGTTTGTCCCAAGATGCTGAATGAGATCAGTGGGACTTCCCTGGAACTGTTGTTGATAGGAAAAAATAAAACTTCAAGGGGGATTAAAGGGGAGGGCTTGGAGGGTACCAGGCCTTGGGAAAGGCTATTATCCTGCTATTCCATGGCTTCATTCCCATTATTTTCCCAGTGTGCTCCAGGACGCTCCCCTTCACTAAACGATAGCACTGAGATGGTTTCATGATTGGCCTTGATTGCTCTCCCCACTCCAGGTTTCTGAGCATTGCTCTGAGAATATAGAGTTACAGTCAGAAAGACACAAATCTCAGTTTCTAGGCCAGGTCTCGCCAGAGAGTTTCCCTTTTCAATTTTTTTGTTTTGTTTAGTTTTGTTTTTTGGTTTTGTTTTTTTGTTTTGGTTTGGTTTGGTTTTTTGTTTGTTTGTTTTCTTTTCCTTTTTTTTTTTTTTCTCCTTTGCTCCAAAGCTGTTTGGAAGGGAACAATGTGTCACAGGCTGTAAGAGATACCTCCACTTCAGGATCTTAGGAGTGTAGTGTGTGCTAATTAGGCATCCTGGAGCCTTTGGAAAATATTCCCATTGTACTTGCAGATAGAATCTCCCCTGCTCCCCCTTTTTGGACGGGCCAGCTGGCAAATTCACTTGTTCAGCTCCAAAAAGTCCATAGCCGCTGGCAGATGATGCATCTCTAAAGCAAAGGTTGAGAGCTGGTGTGGGTTGGTGTTTTTTATTTGATTCCCTTTTTTTTCCCCTCCTCCCTCCCGGTGCGTGTGTTGCTGGATTTGAATAATTAATGCCCGTTGTCTTGCTTCCTGTTTTCACTGCCGTGTGTAACGCTACCCAGCAGTGCTGTGAATCATTCAGAGCCTGCCTTCTGCACCTCGGGAGCTGGAGGTGTCATGGGAACAGTGACTGGGAGGTGGCACAGCCTCTGTGCCGCTCTCCCTAAATCCAGTCCTGGAAGCAGGAGCAGTAAGTATGGAGTCCAGGAGCTGGGATCTCTGGGCAGGTGGTATCAGGAGCAGCGTCTTGTGCCTCAGTCTCCTCCTGCCTCTGCTGTTACCCCTCAGGTGTCCCTGGGTGTGGTGGGAGGGTGGGTGCTGTGCTTTCCTCTCCACTGTGGGGTTTTATGCAGCTGATTGTGACCCTCAGGGAGGAGAGGGAATGATTTTACGCTTGTTAGTTATTTAGGAATGGCTTTTTAAAAACTCAGGGTGGATTTCTTCTCATTGTGCTTCTCCTGGCTGTTTTTATGGGGAGCAGCCTGGAATCTTGGGCTCCACGTGAGTTCAGCTTCACTTGGTGCCTCGTGGAGCCTTTTCAGCTGGATTTTCCCTTGCTTGCAGTTTTTGTCCTCATGGTTGTTTAGAGTGGGTTCTGCTGCTCTCAGACCCTTCCAGCAGTGCCTCCTGGTGATGGTGTTGGTGGGCAGCTGTGCTTTTGGGTTGTCCCTTTGTACAGAAAACACTTGTGTCCCTCCAGAACTCTGCTGGGAAACTGGGAGGTGCTGGATTAGATGCTACTACTTGGAGGTTGGCAGATGCTCTTCAGAATTAGACAGTAAGCACAGAGCTTTTGCATGTGGCCTGGATGTTGGTGTTCCTGGCAGGATTTTAATTTGGGCAGAAGGGTTTGATTGCTGGTCGCTGTCCGTCTCGGAAGTGCGCTAAAGCAAAGCTGTTGGGAAAGGCTTTGGTGCCTCTGCCACCTCTGGTTGTGCAGCAGAGTTCAGGCCTTTATCCGACAGCTTTGGATAAGCATCCTGAGAGGGATGTTTGCATCCTGAACAGGTGGAATCAGGGATCCTGGGGACAGCACTGAGCTGAAAACTCTTCCCAGGCCTTACTTGTCTTGCCATGAACAGGGACACTTCCCACTGTCCCAGGTTGCTCCAAACTGGATTTGGACACTTCCAGGGGTGGGGCAGCCACAGCTTCTCTGGGCAACCTGTACCAGGGCCTCACCACCCTCATAGGGAAGAATTTCTTCCTAATCTTAAATCTAATGGCACTTGGGATGATGCCTTTTTTTCTTTTTTTTTTTTGTACCATTTGTGTTTGATATCGCGACCCAATTCTAGTGAGTGAACAAATAAAATACGTGACCAGAGCTTTTGCAGGTGGAGGTGGTCTGTCTGCCCTGCTGCCTTGCGTGACCAGAGCAGGAAGAGGTGGAAATCAGGAGAGATGCTTTCCTTTGGAGATTAATTTGTGGAGGATTTCATGTAACTGCTGTCGCCTTCAAGGTTTTCAGTGTGGGAGTAAGGGGTTTGGCAGGGGAGCTGTTAACAGGCTGTGCAGGATTTCTACATCCTGCACTTATCCCCAAACGTCTTGTACATCCCTCAGTGCTGAGTGAGAGAGGGCAGAGATCAAGGCTGTGTCCAAGACCTTCACGTAACACGGAACTTTGCATGTTCTCAGTGTTTCTGTCCCGTCCTGTCAGTTTTTCTGCCAGTGTGGGGGGAGATTCATTTTGTAGGGATGGTCTTGAAGCAGAAAAAAAGCTGGAGACAGGAGGCAACTTTTGCAGTGACTAACGCTGAGCTTTATAAATAGCAAGAGAGGAGGCAAAAATGCAGGCGGGGAGGTGACCCCAAGCATGAGGCCACCGAGGTGGCACAGCAGGGCTCGGGGGCAGATGAGCTGGGAGAGCACAGGGAGGGTGCTCAGCAAACAGCTCTGCTTCCAGGCTGGATGTGTTTGTGCCTCTGTCCTGCGTGTCATCCCTGAGGGGATGAGCAGAGCCACGTGGGCATCTGTGATGTGCAAGTCATGCACATCTCGTGTCCTCTGCGGGGTCAGTGCCTGGAGTGCTCCCGGAGCATCCCAGGCAGGTTTGCTGGGAGGCCAGAGCCACACTCCCTGTGTCTGTCTGAGAGGCAGGCAGGGCACTGATGGGGACAGCGTGGTGACAGTCTGCTGGCCTTTGGAGCCACAACAACCACCTGCCCCCGGGGTGCTGAGTCCTGCTGAGAGGAAGTCAGGCCAGGGCTGTCAGCGCGGAGCGTAAATGGCCACGGACACGGGCAGAGGCAGGAAGAGTTGAGCTGGCTGTGTCCCTGCTGACGTTTCTGGGCTCCAGCACTGTGTCTGCAGCAGCTCCTCATGCAGCAGCTCCAGGGAAAAATATGCTCAGCCCTAGTGGGCTTCTTGGGGTTGTCCTGTGCAGGGCCAGGAGTTGGACTTGTTGATCCTTGTGGGTCTCTTCCAACTCAGAATATTCTGTGATTCTGTGGGTTTTGGAGGCTTCTTCCCATAGAATGTGGCTGTGAAAGGCTTTTAAGTGTCTGGTTTATCTCCTTAAGGCCAGTCATGCTTTGCTGATGCCAGTGAGGATGTTGCTGATCAGCTGTCAGAGGTTTTTGCAGGAGCTGAGCTCTGGGGATCCAGTGTGTGAGGAAATAAGTGTTTCCCTTAGAGAGAGTGTGACTTACTGCCCACACTCAATTCTGCACACTCTGGAAAGGTAGGCAAGCTCTTTGCAAGCTCAGCTGCTGCTCAACATCACTCCTAGTGCACTGATTATCCACCCAGCTTGTGGGGCTGTGGGTGTGGACTTGTGCCCCAGGAACTCATGGAAAACCCCTGGGTGGGAGTTGAGCACAGAGTGATGCCACCAGACCGGCAGATAATGGCTCTGAGGTTCCCATCCCTGAGCACCAACTCTAGGAATTAGTAAGAGAATGTGATTGTTTGGTCTGTCCTCGATATCAATCTCACTAGAGACAAGAGAACATCTAAATATATATATGAAAAAAAGCCCTGTGACGCAGGGAGCATGCGATGGATGGAGTGGAGAACTTTCCCTCCAAACACTGATGTTCCCATGAGTCAGTCTGGTCCTTTGGGTGCTGTTTGGTGGGAAGGGAGAGCTGGGTGAAGGCTGCATCCAGCTCTGCCTCCGTAGGAGTGCTTGAGAGGCGTATAAAGGGAGGTGGGTATTATATATTTTATGTATATGCACACACACTGTGTTCTTGGGGTTGGCCAGGAGCTGGACTTTGAGGATCCTTGTTGGGTCCCTTCCAGCTCAGGATAGTCTGTGATTCTGTGATGTGCCTCTGGAAGTGTTTGTTCCTAGTCTGGGACTGTTTAGAGGCTCTGTAGGATGCTGAAGATAAACTGCTTTATTTTGGCTGGGTTTCAGCTCTGAGGATGTCTCTGGATCGATTTTTAAGGTTGTTCATGCAGAGGTGGCAGTTCTTTACATTTCAGTTATTCATAAACCCCTCATCATCGGGGCTGCAAACAACCAGCCCACTCCTTTTGTCCTCCTGTGGCTCTTCTTCCTGCTAACTCCTACGAATCCATTGGCTTTTAGTGGTGTGGGAGAAGCTGCTCAAGGAAATAAAACCTGCAAACTAATTAAACGTCTCAGTCTTGTTAAGTAAGGACCAGGAGATGTTGGCAGGGCTGGGAATAGCTCTGATTCTCATCCCCCCTCTCCGTGGCCAGAGGACATGGTTAATTATTGAATTATTGTTAATGTAGTGTAATATTGCTCAGTGGGTTTAATTCCCTTATTTATTTTTTTTTTTAACAGATTTTGTTTTTCCTTCTTGCTGAAGGGCGCTCCCAGGACCTGATGGAGTTGTGAGAGCTGGCTCCAGAGGGGCTGGAAGGAGCATGGTCAAACACCAACCCCTGCAGTACTACGAGCCCCAGCTATGTCTGTCCTGTCTGACCGGGATCTACGGCTGCCGCTGGAAACGGTACCAGCGGTCACATGATGACACCACCAAGGTGGGTGCCGGGCCACGTCAGCTCTTCCCACTGACGCTGGGTTTGGAGGTCTTGGTTGAAAATGCTGGATATTGATTTTTTTTATTTTTTTTTAATTTATTTACTGGCTTGGATAGATGATGGGATTCACTGGCCTCGTGGCTGAGGGTCTGTGGTTCTGCCCCGTGGGCACCGTGAGATGGTCCTGGTGCTCAAGGGGGCTGAGTGCTATGGCCAAATCCATTCATATTTCCCATGTTTACTCCTTGCTCTGCCTCCCTGGTGTGCTTTACAGCATCCTTGGCTTGACCTGTAGGACTTGTGTTTCTGCATCATCTCCGCCTTCACGTGGTTTAGCGGCACTCGGTCCAAGGGTGGACTTGATGATCTTGGAGGTCTTTTCCAACCTTCGTGATTCCCTGAGTCTGTTCTTGCATGGGAAGATAAGTTTGGAGGTAGAGGGAACAGGCTGCTCAGAGAAGCTGTGGCTGCCTCATCCCTGCAAGTGTCCAAGGCCAGGTTGGACGGGGCTTGGAGCAACCTGGGCTAGTGGAAGGTGTCCCTGCACGTGGCAGGGGAGGAACAAGATGATCTTTAAAGGCCCTTCCAACCTTCTATGAAAGGCAGCAGGAGGTGAGAACTGGCTGGGGGGAAATGTGGGAATGTCAGAGGTGGCTATTGCCTCGCCTGGGAATGCAGTTTTCAAGAGCTGTGGCAGAGGGAATTCAGGAAGCAGGGCTTCACTGCACTTTCCCTGTTGTGAGATGAGGCCCTGTGAGACCTGCTGTGTTTATGGGATAAGTGTGAAAACACTGCTGTCAAAGCCACCCTTTTGCCTCTTCTGGGAAATGGTTGTGTGTTACTATCTTTCTGGGCTCTCATGTTTTCTAGGTTGTTTTCTTTTCTTTTTTTTAATGTTCTTCAGAGCAAACCCCCAAATTTAAATCTTGTTTCTGGTGGCAGTGTTCCCAGGAGATCCTTTGGTTGCCTTTTGAGTGCTCCTCTGTTCTGCTTTTAAGTCTATAGCCAGGGATCTTCCTGGCTCTTGGAGTGCTTCCCCTCTGGAAAAGAAGCTGTTAAGGAGAAAACACGTCTGGCTGGCAGCTCCTGTGCCAGAAATGCTCCTGGTTGTGAATTACATGGATTTGTTGGTGGAGCAGCTTGGCCGGGAGCTCCCGTGGGAATTGGAGAGTCGGGGCTGCTGTTTGTGCAGCCCTGAACAAATTTCCTTTTGCAAAGTGGGAATGATGGTGCTGTTTTTCCTCCTCTTTCAGCCTGGCCAGCTCAGCCTGAGGGACCAGGGCTGGGAGCAAATCCCTGGGCACGTCCGTGGCAGAGGCTGTAGGAGGCTTTGGAAAACTCTGTCAGGAAAACAGTGGCACACAGTGTCTTGGCACCCGGACGTGCACTAACTTAAATACTAAAAATGCCTTTTTCCTTCTGCCTGATGAACCAGAACATTCCATTTCTTTGCTAAAAATCCATAGGAAAATTGCTGTTGACTGACTTTTTCAGTGAAATGTGGCTCTGCTTGCTTCACCAAAAAATATCAGTGGCAGCCTGCCAGTTCCACTTGGAATTCCAATTGTTTTTTTCCAGTGCTAGAAAGGAATTAGCTGTGTTTAAAGGCACCTGATCTAGGCTTCAATATGTCCAGTCTCAGAACTGGGCTTTTTAAGGTCTACGTGGGACATCAACTCCCACTTTTAAGAGAAATGGAGATAACAGGTATTGCAGGAGTAAGAGAAAGAAGTCTGAACTGAGCTGCAGGCTGGGCAAAACCAAAGCATGAAGAATTTGTTGCCATTTGATGCCAATAAAGGGCCCTGCCGATGTTATTTGGAGGGGGGAAAATAGGGAAATTAGGGTGTTAGTCCGAGTCGTGTTTCTACTTTTTAATGATCGGAAAGCAAGTCAGGTGTTCAGAGAGGGGCTTTTTTAGTGTAAACTACAGCGTGGTTCTCTGCTTTCTCGGTAAAACACCAGACTTCCTAGAACAGGAGGATTTCACCTAAATTTGGGTCACGACCTAGCTTTGCCTCTGTGATCTCTTGTGCCTTGGATGTTTGTTTTCTGAGTTGCGCTACAACTCACCAGCCAGAATTTTAAGGATTCCTCTTCTTTTCCCCCCAGTGTGTGCACGCCAGGCTTTCTACTGCACGTGAAAAACTGACGTGAAAATGAGAATTTGAATTGGAAGCTTGAGCTGGAAGTTTTTTGGGACGCTACTTGCTGGAATTGTCATTATCACTTGCTTTCCTCTGACCTTTGAGAATGGAAGGTGGGGTGCTGAAGGCACACAACCAGCACACTTGGTCTCCTTTTTAAATTTTAAACATCTGCAAAATTCCTTTTTTCTATTGTGGGCCTTCAGCTTTAAGGGCAAGATCCCTTTTCATATTTTTTTAAATTGTTAATGCTTTTTTGAAATGAAAGGCATATAAAGGAGAAGGAATGGCCTTGCTGAGATTCAGATCATTATAATCCCTGTAGCTGGTGTGAGGAAGGAATTTCTGGTGTAATCACAGCTTGTTCATCACATATTCAACCAAGGAAGAGATTTTGAGGTCGGGGCATGGAAGCGGAGGATGGTTTGGGTTGGAAGGGACCTTAAAGATGATCTCATTCCACCCCCTGCCACGGGCAGAGACACCTTCCACCATCCCAGGCTGCTCCAAGCCCCATCCAACCTGGCCTTGGACACTCCCAGGGATGGGGAATCCATCCCCTTGCCAGGGTTCTGTCACCCTGAACACAAACTGGGGGCAAATAAGCTTTGCCTCGGAGCTGCCACATGTGCTGTGAACGGTCTAAAGCTCAGATTCCACCTTCCCAAGCAGCTCCTGGGTACCACGATCCCCGCTGATGGATTGCCGGCAATTAAATTCATTTACACACAGCTAATTGCAGGGTATAAACACAATGCTCTTCGTGGTTCACCCCAAGTGAACCACTGCTGGTTGTTACAACACCAAAACACCCCTTTCTCCTGGGGTAGAGTGCAGGGCAGTTGTGTGTTTTTTTTTTATTGCTTCCAACCCCCTGTTGTTTGTACCCAGCAAATATCACACCTGGGAAATCACCCCTGGGGGAGAGGGGGAGGAGATACTCTGCAGAAGGAAATGGCAGTGGTAACTTTTTTAGCTATCCAGCAAACAGAAGAAACCACTTTTATTGACTATCTGGGTTTGAGTGGTTTTTTGGGGAGTTTTTTTTCTTTGTCCAGTTGGTTTTTTTTGGAGAGGTGGTTGTTTGTTTTTTGCTTTTTGTTTGGTTTTGTTGTTTATTTGTTTTTTTCCAGTTATGTGTATTGAAATATTGTGTCCTCTTTACCTTATTTAATTCCCTGGCAAATAGGATAAAATATTGCAACCATTTGCAAAGGGCTTTGGCTTTGTGGCAGGCACAGATTAAATTTTACTTCCCAACCATGAGCCCTTTTGAGATCCAGCAGGGTGGAACTGGGATCTCTCTTGCTCTGCTGGGTGGCACTTTCCCAGGGCTGGATTCAGGCTCCATTTCCATGTGCCAAAAAGTGTCCTTGGGGACAGGGGCTGCTGTTTTAAGTGCTGCTGGGTCACACTTTGAGGGTCTCTTGTACCCAGACAATAAAAGGACAGCGCAAGGTGGGCGTTCCAGGCTCCTGGAAGCACTTTAGACCAGGACTGTTGCTTCTGGACATCCCTCTGGAGAAACAGGCTTTTATTTCTCTGGGGAAGACGCTGAGGAGTGTCGTGAGCACCTTTGTGGGGCTGCTCTGATTTCATGCAATAAGAACTTCCCAGGCTTTGGCAGAGGTGCCTGAGCCTCCCTGCCCCGAGGCCTCTGCAGCAGGTGGGCGCTGGCAAAAGGGGGAGAGAAGTGGGAATGTCCCAGGCTGAGTTCTTGCTCAGCCCTCTCCAGGTGCCCCCTGCCCTCCCCAGGGGCATGGGCCACTGTTAATACCTGGACCTGCTGATACTGGGGGAAAATAGGAAAGCCTGGCATCAACAACCCGCCACGTTTGTCCTGTGCTGTGCCAAGGGGCACAAGACCCTCTGTGTGTTCGTTTGAGCCTCCTGTGTTTGGCAGAAAGTCCTGGGTTTGCATCCCAAATCTCCTAATCCTGCGTTTAACATGAGGGGAAGTTTCTAATGCCCCTCCCTGCCTTTATTGCTGCCCCTAGAACTGAGATATCAAACCCTTCCTAACGAACGGGGTGTTAACATTTATTCCCTTAGAGTGAGATGTGTGTGATTCCAGAGGGTCCAGCTGGTTAAACAACACCCCACGTGGCCTCCAGCTGAGGCTTCCCGGGGCTTTTTGGGCTCCTTTTGTGAGAAGACAAACGAGGAGCTGCGATCCATCAGCATAATGAATTGCAGTGCTGTGTCTGTGATAGCTGTTAATTCACTTTCTAGTGAAATACTCTTGTAATTCCCGCTTGGCCAGAGCTGGGAAATGACCTGAACAGATGATGTGAGCCACGGGCTTTGGAGCTGGGACTTTGTCAGTGCTAATTCCCAGACGGCCAGAGGTCACTGGGCACAGGAATCGCTTGCTTTGCTGAAAACCTCGATTAGAGGAGGGGTTAATTTGCCCTTTTCCATGTGTTTTTCATTTTGTTGGTGCTCCAGACCATAGGCCTAAGGGGCACAGGGGCTTTTGGGGGATAGAGGCTCTTTCAAGGTGGTTTGATTTGAGGGTGGGCACTGAAGCCTTGGATGTGATCAGGGTTTCAGAGCTGAGTTCCCGTGAATGGTTGTGTCTGCTCGTGTTGGTGTGATGGGCTAAATGCAGGAGAATCCAATCCTTGGGTTAAATTAATTCATATTAGGTGGGGTTTTTCCTTATCGTTCCTGAAGGTGTCCGTGCTTATTGAGGGGGTTGGACTAGATGACCTTTAAAGGCTCCTTTCAACCCAAACTATTTGGATTCTGGGGGATTTTTTTTCCTGGAAAGGTTGGGATGAACCTGCTCCAGGACAAGGCTGATGCTGAAGCTGTTGCTTCTTTAGGTGTGGTCCGGAGGACCATTGCTGGTTACCTCTAGGTCCTACCATGGAGGTACAAGCCCAGAGAAAGCTGCTTGACCAAATTTCCAGGCTGTTGGGCAGCATTATAGATTTAATTCGATTCAGTAAATACATTTATTAGCCTTAATGGGTTTGAGTTATACTTATTTTCCCCCAGAGCTGTTCGTCAACATAAATAACCAGCCGTGTCCGTGGTAGGTACTGTGATCTCCAGAAATTCCTGCTTGTCCTGTCAAAGATTTCCCTTTTTTTTTTTTTATTTTATTTTTTGCTGGTTTGAAGGATGGGAAACCCCCAAGCCCTTGAAACCCCAGGAAAAGCCACGGTGTCAGAGCCTAATTCTGTGGTGCAGCCCAGTGTTGTCAGGGTGAGGATATTTGACTGCAGCTAAATTTGTGGCTGAGCCCTGAGGTAGGCAAAACGCCCGTGGGATGGGAGAGAGTCTGCAAAACCCATTGAGTGTGGAGCCTGGCTTGGGATTATGGGCTCAGACTGGGTGATTAACATGCTCTGGGATTCATAAAGCTTTAGAGGTGTCAAAGGGTTTTACTGCAGCGCATCTGCAAAATGTGTTTTGGGCCATCGAGAGCCAGCACTGAGCTGAGCTGCATCTGGAGGAAGGTGGGGGGCAGGTGGGAGACAGAGAAAAAGAGGGATTTTTGGGCCCTGGTCCCTTAGACCAGCCCTATTTTTAGCAAACAAGAGCTGGTGGAGCTGTCAGTTGGGTTTTACATGGATTTCCCTTGGACACCTGGGTGTGGCAATGCTGTTCCTGTCTAAAGACTGGGGTGTGCAGCCTTTCCTGTAAAATCTTTACTGCTTTGGAAGATGCTGGGTCTCCCCCAGGTGGGATTTGGGTGCTCAGTCAACTCCTGGTTTAACCTGCCACCCCGTATGTGAGTTCCCTGGACCGGTTTTGGCTGGGATATAGTTAATTTTCTGCTCAGTTTGGGATTTGTGACCAAACCAGTGTTGATAACACAAACCTTCAGCTGTTGCTGAAGTTTACTTACACGGCACCAAGGTAGAATATTATTGGAATTCCTTCTAAAAGGAGGAAAAACTAGGTGGTTTTTTCTGCTTGCTTTCCAAATCAAATGTTTTAAAATTGAGCTGTGCAACTCCTTTCTCCGAAGAGGCAACGGGAACGTGTAACCTAGTCCAGGGTGATTAATTGTGTCACTGTTCACTCATGTATTTAGTCCTTTCCCATGTGTGGAGCTCTGTGTGAGTTTTGAAGAGAGCGAATGGTAAAAGTGAGGTGGGAATTACCAGCGTGGAAATTTGACTTGTTGGACTCTTGGTGTCTGAAATCCTCTCTCTAACCTTGACAGAATAGTGAGAAATTGTGGCCTTTTTCCAGCAGAGACTCGGTTTTGCTCCCCCAGAGGGTGTTGAGTATGACTTCGCTGCCCATCAGTTGGACCCCAGTGATTTATTTCACCTGATCCACCAGCTCTGCTTTTCCAGCCTCTTTCTTCAATTCCCAGGTGTCCTGGAAGAGATCCAAGGACAGTTGTGCTGTGACAGAGTAGGAAATGTTGGAGGCACTGGGGGAGAGCAGTGGCCAATGGAGAAGGCTTTTTCCCCTTTGCTTTTATTTTCCTGCCCCTCATAAAGGTAGGCGTTGTGGAAGGTGATGGTGGATGCCTGTGGGTCCAAAATAACCACAGAAATGAACTCCTCGCTATTTTGAATGGTCCCATTTCCCCTGTGGCCTGAGGAAATGCTGCAGGGATGGTTTAAAGCCTGCAGCAATGTCTTCATTTGTACTGAGGAAATAATTGGGCTTGAACAGGCTCTAAGAATTCCCGAAAGTGGATTATTCAGATCTATTTCTTGGTTTACTGCCAGCAGTGCTGGGGATTCTCAGTCTCCTGGCCCATCAGATGCCTTTTGTGCAAAGTGTGCCCAGGAATCACCTTTTGTGTAGCAAATATTCAACTAAGTGGGTGACATTCAGTGGCCTTTCCTGCACAGAATAAGGCTAAATGATTTAATGGGCCCTTTGGTTTTTCAAATGTGTTTCATTTCTGGATGTAAAAAGCTCCTAAATGGAGGGCAGAGGTGAGCTTGCCAAAGACATGGCAGCTGTTCATCCTCCTTTGGAGGGGGAGGCTGCTGGAAGGCCTGGAATAGGAAGGTCTGGAAGCTGAAATTCTTTTGCATAACATCTCTCTGCCTCTTAATACAGATATTCACAGTCAATCTTGTAATTCTGGGAGTGTGGCCAAGTTTCTGCATAGAGCACAGTTCCTGGTGCTGTCCTTCACCCCAGCATCAGCCCAGAACAGGTACAGCCACAGAGTAATTTCCTTGCTGGAGTTTCCAATTGATTTATTAATAAATCAAGCTCTGTGCTGCTCCAGACACAGGGTTTTTGCATTAAAGGGGAAGACAGAGCACATTTCTCTATGGGGCAAATGCTCTTGGTAGTTTCCAAGCTCATCCCATTAAAAATGCCACCAAACCCTGGAACTCTGCAGCTTTCAGGGCGTTGAATCCGATGGTTGTGGCTGTGCCTTCCTCCACTTTGCCAGGAAAGCTGTTGTTCAGCAGATCTTTATTTTTGTATCCGTGCTGATTGCAGCGTTTTTGGGAAGCAGAGCTCTGCACCAGAAGCATTTATTCCCCACGTGGCTCTAGTGCTCGAGCAAAAAGCTTTGGCATCTGGAGATGTGTCGTGGTTGATGCGCTCTTTTGGTTGTGGCTGATTTTTGGGACCTTCTCCTCTCCAGGATTTGTGCTCTGGTTCCCAAAGTGTTGTTGGGCTGTGGGTGAAATGAGTCCATGTGCCATGACCGTCTGTGGCCTCTGCTAGGTGGCTTGACAAGCTCGCTCCATGAAAAATGCCACCAAACCCCGAACCTGTGCAGCTTGTAGGGGGTTGAATCTGATGGCTGTGGCTGTGCCTTCCTCCGCTCCGCCAGGACAGCTTTGTGTGGCTGCTGGGGAAGAACTTGAGAGCACGTGGAGCTGTGGCTTGGCTGCCATTTGTCACAAGGCACGTCAGTGCCCTGCCAGTTTGTTGGCTTGGGGGTGGCTCAGCTGCCTGGGTGGGGATCCAAACTGGGGACCCAGACTTGAGTTCCAGAAAGGCTCGTGTTTTGGGGAACTGGGAAGGAGCCTCAGTGCTGCTGAGGGGTCTTATTAACAGCATTGATTAGCGAAGCTGGAAAACCTCGTGAGTGCTCTTCGTTGGCAGGGAAGGTGATCTGTGATTTTCATGCGCCTTTGCTGTCTCCTGAGTTCCTCTTGGCAAGGGGCCTTGAGTTTAGGGGTGTTCAGTTGCAGCTTGAACCTTTTTCTCCAGGTTGTTCCCAGGAGAGCTCTTGCTGAGCTCCAAAGTTGGAATTTCAAGGGTCTGTGCAAGTAGAAGCTGTGCTGCTCCGTGGCTGGAGGGTTGAATTGGTTTTGGTTGGTGGTAGCTCATTTCAACCCTGAAAATTGTTCTTTCTCTTTTGTGCCACTTCTACAATGAGCTGTTACAAAGGAAACCTGATGAACTGGTCTGGACCCATCATGTGTCGTGTTCTACTTGACATGTGGTTTTGAGCCTTCATTTGGCACTGGGTTTCTTTGCAGATGATGTCAGTGAGCACTTGGGAATCAGTTGACTCCAGGGAAGTCAAATGTGAGGCCCTTTTCCGGGGACAGTTATAGGGGAAAAAATGAAACAACTAAGGCTTTGTTTGAAGTCTCTTCCAGGCTTAGGACAACCTGACTCCTAAAAATTGAATCAGCTTCCTTGTGTAAATATGAAGTTTACTCTTGGGTGACAAAAAGCAGCACCAGTTACCATCAAGCAAAGCTTGGATGGTTGTTCAAATCACTTTATATGTGCCAAAGACAGGCCCTGCTCTCAGGAGAGCAGCTCTGCCCTCCCTGCCCATGAGCTGGGGGTGGGAGTTTGCTGGGCAGGACCGTGCTGGGACAGCTCTTGACTTGAGGGTGATGTGACCTGCAGGAGTCTGGTGCCTTTAACCTCACTTTATGCAGAAGTGTCCTTGCTGGGTCAAAATTCCCAAAGTGATTTCAACCTCAGCCATTTCAGTGGGATCAAATCAGTGGGATGTTTAGCAAAGGGAGAGAGGAGAGACCCAGCTCCTCTCCTCGTCCCTTCCAGGAGAAAGCAACCCTTCTCTTGGCTGTGGTCAGGGAATCACAGAGTGGCTTGGGCTGGAGGGGACCTTAAAGATCATGTAGTCCACCCCCTCTGCCACAGGCAGGGACACCTTCCACTATCCCAGGTTGCTCCAGCCTGCCTTTGGACACTTCCAGGGATCCAGGGGCAGCCACAGCTTCTCTGGGAAATCCATTCCAGGACCTTCCCACCCTCAGAGCCAGGAATTCCTTCCCAGTATGCTATCTGCTGATGCTGAGGGTGATGGTTATTGTTGGTGCTGGTGCTGTGTGGCACTGGTGACATCAGCCCTGCAGGTTAAGGCCAGAGGAAGCGGATGTGTTGCCTCTTCCTCTCCCCCAGGCTGCTCATTTCACCACAAACTGCTCTTTCATTTTTGCTCACAGCCGTCTCCTCATGCTTGATGTTTTTTGACAGAGCTGTTCTGCCCTTTCTGGGGAAAAAAACCCCACCTCCTGGTTCCTCTAACTCAGAGCTGTGCCTTTCTGTAGGCTTTGCTTGGCAAGCCTGGTTTGTGACCACTCAAACCACCCCGGACCTTAACAAACCACCCCGCTGAGAGCTGGGCCTTGTTGGCTTGGTGTTTTCCTTTCCCAGTAAGGTCAAGAGCCTGAAGTTCTATCAGGAGGGGCGGTGTAGCTTTTAGCTGAGTCATATCTGGAAAGGATATCTCGTCTCACAGCTTTTTTTTTTTCCCCTTGAGGTCGATACAGAATCACTATGTGTGTGATTGGCGCAAAATCGCCGTGTGTGTGTTTGGAGGAGTCAGGAGCTGTTTGCTCAGGGCTGTTCAGGCTCTTTTGCTGCACCCTACAGCCATCAGGGTTCCTGTTCTTCAGCAAGAAGTGAGGGGTAAACAGCACAACTCCAAGTGAAGCTTGCCTTGGTGCTGCTGTGCAATCACAGCATCATTTGGGTTGGAAAAGCCCCCTGAGATTGAGTCCCACCTTGTCACCCACCCCAGAGCGCTCAGTGCCACATCCAGTCTTTCCTTGACTCCCTCTTCCCATGTCTAATCACCCTTTCTTGAAGAAATCCTTCCTCGTTCCCTGCTGCTCCCTGTCCCACACATGATAACGTGGTAGTTCTTAAATAATTTATCCCTACTTTACCAGCTTTTAGGCCAAAAAACCAGCCCTTTCTCAGCTGTAACAGAAAATTGTTCAGTACATTCATGCAGTGAGTTACTGTTTGAAAAAGAACGTGGGGAAAATGATAAATAGATCAAGATGAGAGGATCAAAATGTAAGAAGTAAATTATAGCTTAAACTGATAATGTATCAGAGAGAGAAAATAGAGGCATTTGTATCCTGACTTTGGAAGACTCCTTTTAGTGAGCGAAGTCTAAAAGGTGGAGGTGTGGATTGTGGGTGATTGTCCATGGATGGTGCTCCAGTGCCTCTCATGTGCTGCAGAAGTGTGGCCCTGCTGTGGATAGAAGGGCTTGAGTATCCAATTTGTTGTGTGATGAGCCAGCTCCAGCACTTAAATTATTCCCATGATGGCTGATTGTGTATTTTCTTTCTCTAACTCCTCACCCTTGAGGTTTAATAAATAAATCAATATAAATCCTGTAGCAGAGCTTCTGCCTTCTCTCCACGTGGATGCTGGCTTTGGATACTCAGCTGCTGCTGGAGCTTGGGACTTCATTTGGTTTCCACTGAACCCAGTTAAGTCCCTTCTAGGGAAAATAGGTAAATCCCTTCCATATGTCAAGAACCAGCAAAAAGACATGATTTCTGTGACTTGCACAAAGCTTCCCCTTGTCTGGCAGACACAGGAACAAGTGCACCCTTGTTTGTGGGAAGCCAGGCTTTAAGCTCCTGCTGCTGTAACCGGGACATGTCAGTGTTTGGGAGGGTCTCTGGGCATGTGGAGGCTGGGGAAGACCCTGATCTCACTGAGGGTTTTTTGTTTTTTAAATTTTTTTTTTTCTCCTCTTGAAAGAGAGACACTCCATCTTTGCTTTGCTCCAGTTTTTCTTTATTCCAGCCCTTGGGGTCGCTGGGTTGGTGCCAGAGCTGGGGCAGGAGGCATTTGGCACATCAGCCCTTCAATGGCTTTTGTGAACAGATGGGGCTGTGCCCTCTGGACCCGTCTGGGGATGAATTACTCCGTGTATTTATGGGGTGGTTCCAGCTGGGTGAGACCCTTTGTCCTGCCCACATCCTGTCCCTGCACAGACACAGGGATGGGGGTTTGGGAGCAGCAAGAGATCATCCTGCTGGGGCTCTGTGCTCCTGCCTTCTAGCAGGCGTTTCTGGAATACAAACCACTGCCTGTGCCGCTGGTGAACAGCCCAAAGCTGCTTTCAGGGCAGCTGGCAGGGGAGGCAAGGTCAGCACCTCTCACTGCCCACTGCTCCCTGGGGCACACCAAGAGCTGGGGATGCCCAGAGAAGCTGTGGCTGCCCCGTCCCTGGGAGTGTCCAAGGCCGGGTTGGAGCAACCTGGGATTAGTGGAAGGGGTTGTGAGCAGCCTGAGGGCCAGCCTTCAACAAAACTTCTGATTAAAGTACACCTGGAGATCCATTGACCTAAAAGAAACCCCCAGCCAACCAAACAATTAAAAAAACAGCCCGAAAACAAACTCCAAAAACCAGGAGAGAGCAGGAGAGGGATTGAAGTTTGGGTGCAGTGATGGGAAATTCGCTTGGCTAATGTGCATCCCTCAGCAAGAAAATCTTCCGTTTGACATCTACTTGAACTCATAAATCACGAAATTAAGGCTGCTCTCGCCCATCTGACCATCAGCCTTGCACCAGGGTGTCCTAAATGTGACTTCTGCACCAAGGCATGGGCAGTGGGCTGAGGGGATGGGAAGTTGTGGGGTGGTTTGCCTGCTAAGGATGTGACATTTCACTCCTCCTTTTCTTTTGTGGAAATCCCACCTTTTGTCATCTCCCCCCTGCCCCCCTCAACCTTGCCCTTTCTGCTCCCTGAGAGCAGTTTTTACCTGCCAGGATGGACTGAAATTCCGAATCCTTTTTCTCGTGTTTGTGAGGTGGAGTTTCTTTTTGTACATGCTGAGACTTCTAAACCCTTCAAGATAAAGCCTGGGGATGAAGGGCAAGGGAATAAAACAGTCCAGGACTTGGATCCAGTCTGATCCAATAGCTGTCTGTGCTTCCTGATTTTTAATTATCCGATGTCCATCAACTCACCTGAAAAGGGAGTGGAGAAACCTTTCCAATTTAACAGGGAGCACTTGACAAGGATCTTAACAACTGGGAAAAGGAAGATGTTTTCTAGTGAGATTGCTTTGGGGGGGGGGACACACATGGACTTCTTAAAGTAATAAAATGGCATTACAGTTATTTTTGAGCACATTCCCTCTGAAAAACTGGAGAATTGGATGATGGTTGGAGATGGTCCCAGGGACCTCCTTCCAAATATTGTATTTTCAGATAATTTAGGATATTGTTCTGCTGCTCTGAGCCTTTCTGTAGGACTCAGGCAGAGCTTACCTGCATGGGAGTAGAAGGAAACTCAGGATTGTCCTTTTTGGCTGTATTTTTGCTGGATTTCTGCTATTGTTGTTTAAAGACTTCTTTTTTTTCCCTTGGGATTTCCCCCCCCCCCTTCCCCAAGGTAGTTCTTGGCTCTCTTCAGGGTTGTAGGTTAAGAAGACAAAACTGTGGGTGCTGTAACCTGAAATTTGTATGAAATAAACCCCCCCAAAATTTTATTTCTTGATGAACTTGCCCCAGGTGGCTGAGGTTTTTGAGTGTGGAGCAGTTTTGGCCTGTGCCCCACAGCAGTGAACCCACCTCTGTCCATACCCAAAGCTCTGCTGTGCTGGTTTTTCCCAGGTTGTCCCAGTGTAGGGAAGGGGCTGTTCCATTCACCCTGGTTCCTTAGGGATCCCATGGCAGCTGTCCTGAAGGCATTTTTGGGGCAGTGGGAGAGGTTGATGCCAGGCCATCATCAGAGGCACCATTTTCAATGGAATAGCAGCAGCTTGGATCCCACTGGAGAATCTTGGAGCTGAATGGTTCCCAAGAGGCTGATGGCATAAAGGGGGAGAGATGATGGGCTGTATCTTCCACCCTGGGTTATCTTTGGGAAGCACAGGGCACCATTTACCCACCCCCAAACAGGTGAGGTGGGGGAGCTCCGAGAGCAAAAATTCCCTGAAAAGTACCACGCTGAGTTATTCCTCTTCTGTTTAATCTCGGTGGATTATTCTGGAGTAGAGCTCCTAAATCTCAGCAATATCCCTTTAAACTCTCAGGCAGCCTGGGAAATGGGATTTAGGTTTTCCCTCCTGTTTTCCCTGCCTGGCTGGCACAGGGGTTTGAGCTTCTCCCTGCTCTATAATTCACTGGATATTCTTGCTGGGCTTTATTTCATCACCTCTGGCATCAGTTCCTTGCCAAGAGCCTGTCACTGTTTCCATAATAAACCACAATATTTATGGGCAGCAGATAAATCTGTGAAAGGGTTTTTTGGTTGGTGGTTTGTTTTTTTTTTTTTTGCATATATAGGAGCCAGGGAGGAATTTTGTATATCCAGTTAAGTTAAAACCCAAGCAAAAAATGTTTTATATATGGTTGGGTTTTATTCCTATTGCAACAGAAGTACAAAATTGCTTTCCCTGTTTTTCTTTGAGTTGGACTTAATGATTGTGGAATGTGGGAATTCATTTGAGAGGAAGTGTTTCTGAAGTGAATTTTCACCAGCACATGTTGACAACTGGAGCTGCCAGGACTTCAGGCGTTATTACTGGTCCTGTGATGGGGAAAATTTGGTTTGCCCTCTGCAAATATATTAAACCAAACAGGGGATGGTTTGGTGTTTTGTCTAAAAGGGAACTGAGAAAATCAAATAAAAGTAATCCTTCTGCCACCCTGGGCTGGAGTGACAGCAAATACCATTAAATCAACCTGTGTTTTTCTGTTGGCGTCCTGGTGCCACTCCCATTGGGATGAACCCAGAGGGCTGAACAGTGGGAGAGCTGGAAAATTGATTTCTTTGGGATTGACGGCAAATTTCTGCTCAGAATTGTCTTTTCAGTAGTTCCTCAGTGCAGCTGCCGTGAGACTCTTGCTCTGCTTGGACGTTTTAATTGTGTTCAGGGGGAATAACCAGTGGATGTGGAGGTGTGGAGGATTTGCTTTAGACTTGAAACACTTCTTAATTACAAAGCAGTGCCTAAAGGGGCTCCAGGAGAGCTGGAGAGGGGCTGGGGGCGAGGGATAGAGGGACAGGACACAGGGAATGGCTTCCCACTGCCAGAGGGCAGAGGGGATATTTATTCTATTGGATAGACATCCCAATATTTTATTAGAAATTCTTCCCTGTGAGGGTGGGGAGGCCCTGGCACAGGTTGCCCAGAGAAGCTGTGGCTGCCCCATCCCTGGAAGTGTCCAAGGCCAGACTGGATGGGGCTTGGAGCAACCTGGGATAGTGGAAGGTGTCCCTGCCCGTGGCAGGGGGTGGAATAGATGATCTTTAGGACCCCTTCCAACCCAGCCCATTCTGTGTTTGTATGTCATGTGTGTAACCCTTGGGAGGCAATACCTGGTGATTTCTCTCTGCTTTTCCGGCATTTCAAGTAGAATCTGTCCCGCTCCGTGTTTTCATGCTTGTAAATTTTATTAGCTTTTTTTGCTGCCTCCTCCTGTGGTGGCTGGCCAAATAAGTGGGATAAACCTCTTCCTCCTGGCATCTTGTGATCCAAGTGTTTAATACCCTCCTGGCGTATCTAAAATGAGTTGAGGTGGATACAGAGTGGCAAGAAAAGGTGGTGTTTCTGTCTTTGCCCGTGACAGCAACGCAGTGATACTGCCAAGGCTGTTGGAGAGTGGAGTGGCTGCAGGGGATGCAGATGTGTACAGGCACTTAGGTGTGAC
The DNA here is from genome assembly GCA_013396775.1 of Cephalopterus ornatus. Taxonomy (NCBI): domain Eukaryota; kingdom Metazoa; phylum Chordata; class Aves; order Passeriformes; family Cotingidae; genus Cephalopterus; species Cephalopterus ornatus. The sequence continues at coordinate 84,919 of VZRE01015053.1, read as the reverse complement.
ATCTGGGATACAGCGGGGTTGGACTAAATGAGCTTTAAAAGGTCCCTTCCAACTCCAACTATTCAGTGATTCTGTGATTCTTTCTCCTTTTCCTAGAAAATTCCAGAAAGCCCTTTTTTTCCTGCTGTGGGAGGCAAAGCTTTCCTGTGCTGAACTTGTTCCTTCAAAGCAGCTCTGTGTGAGAGCATCAGAGCAGTGGCAGCTGGGGAGGAGTGATGGATGACGGACAGGTGACCCTCTCCCTCCCTTTCCTCTCCATCTTTCAGATCACTCGGACCATAAGTTTTTCGGTTGGTGTTTTTGGGGTTTGCCAGGGAAGGAGTTGGATTGGAAGCGCTGCCTGGGGACGAGGTGCTTGGGCTGCCCCAAGCTCACAGCGGGGTTTGTGGGGGGCACGTGGCATCTTGTGACTCGCAGCTCTGCACCTCCAGCCTTGGAGACTGGATGCTCTAATTACATTTCTTGTCTCGTTGGCCAAACTCGAGCTCTCTGCTCCAAATCAGAGGCCCTGATTACAGGAGCTTGTCCTCATTAACATCTCATTTGCAGATCGGAGCAGCTCTGCCTCCTCGGAGCTCTGGCTGAGGCTTCCTGTCACTTTTAGCGAGTGTTTTTAGCCAGTTCTGCATCCAGATCACGTTTCCCTTTCAGTTGTTCTCCCAGTTTGCATCCCACCAGTCTTTCAGGAATTTCAGTGTGAAACAAGTTGGGAGGATGTTCTTTTTCCTGAGCTTGGACCGTTAAAGGGAGCTGAGAGTTGGATCGAGGCAAGAAGCTGATGCTGAACACGTTTTAGACCTTGGATCTGCTCCCTGTCAGGATGTTTTAAGGTATTAAATCACCTGACAAGTGGTGCTAAACAATTATATTTTGTGGCAGGGTGAAGGTTTAGCAGTTCCTCACCCTCTCTGGGTGATTCATGGGATAATCCACTGCCTGTGCTCCCAAATGCTGTGCCGTATCAATTACCCCTTGTTCTCCAGCCTGTCATTTCCAGGCTGGAAGCGGGACACACGGGCATCCCAGGGGCCTGTGTTTGCCTCTGAGGCTGCCAGCAGTGATGGATGGGTTCACCTCGAGTCAGGTGCTGCTGGAAACGCTCCTGCCTCTTCCTCCCAAATGGTGCTGGGACAGCAAATCAAACCTGATGGATGGGGGCAGTCTGTCCCTGCCGGTGTGGGGGTTTGCAGCAGCTCCTCGTGGATGCTGGAGGGAATTCCTGGTGGCTGCTCCGTGCCGTTTTAGGGCTCATTTCTCTGCTGGACCCGTTTTGTTCTCGAGGGTCTTGCACCCCTTCTACTTATTGTCCCGTAAATCACTACAGGACATCTTTGGAGATGAAAACCTGTCCTTGTCTCCTCCCTGTGCTTCCCTGCACTTACCTAAAAATGGGAATAATCATCCTACCCTTAAGATGCTGCTCTACCTTTGCTTTGTAAGTGACTCCCATCCCCAACCTGAATATCACACCCAAGGGAGAATTTTGGCAACATCTGCTGCTGTTGGCAAATTAACTGGTTTATGAGCACTGAAACAGCTTTATGAGAAGCCAGCACTCGACTTCTTATTAGTCCAGTGCCTCTGTGGCTTGAAAACAAATTAAATTGGAGATTTTCAACACTTGCAAGCAATGTTTAAAGCTATTAGAGGGGGAGAAGAGGCCGAAATTGCTGCTAAAGCCTCCATTGTGATCCTTAGCACTGATGGAGGTAGGAGCTTAATAAAGCAATAAAGTGCTGTAATGGCTTTGTAAAGCAACTTCTGGACTTGCCTTCTCCTGAGGGCTGTTGGGAGGGTGGGATGTGGTCCAGGGAGAAAGTTCTTCCAGCCCTGGTGATGCTCAGTGGAATCCTCTGCAGGGATTTCTGTGGATGAGGGGACGGTCCCTCTGAACCCTCTAGAGAACGTGGGCTCAGAAAAAGCAACAGTGGGAAAAGAAAGGCTCCAGCTTCTCCATTTCTGCAGAGTTTCCACCGACATGGGCTTGTTCAACATCCAACGTTGCCCTGAATTAACCCTTTTTCTTTCATTTCTTGGCAGTGAAATGGCGCGTTGCTTTGTGGTTTGTACTTAATTAGCGCACACTTCTTCCCCTCCCTTTTTTCCCTGTTGTGTTTTTCTCCCTCTTTTTGTGATCTCTTGTTTTTTTTGTTGGTTTTTTTTTCTGCTTGAAAGGAGAGAAACAGCCCAAATCTCTGCAATGCCAGAAACCCCAGACTGCTGAAAGCAATCCCCCTTTTAACTCCGATGCCCCCTTGCAGCAGAGCTGGCTGAGGACAATCAGTTCCTGTCCTCGTGTTCCTCATGCTGCTGATTTAAAGACAACACCAGACTAAGGAAGAGATTGTTTTTTCCCCTGCTTTGAGATCTATAAAGAAAAGAGCTGTATAACATTTGTGGTGCTTCTCAGTAACAGGCAGAGTGTGTTCCTTCTGCTGGGCATTGCTAGTCATGGTTTTCTATTTTTTTTTCTGGTTTCCCCCTCCCCAGGTTTATTTTTCTGGGATTTTTTTCTTCTGTTTTTGGTTCTTTTTTTCTGGTTTTTTTTTGTTTGGTTGGTTGGTTTGGTTTGGATTTTTTCAGGGTTTTTTTTCTGTTTTGTTTGCTTGTTTTTCTTCTGGTTTTTTCCCCATTTTTTTTCCCGTTTCTTTTTTGTGTATGATTGCGGGGTTTTTTTTTCGATTTTTTTTTCTGTGTGTTGTGTGGGTTTTTTCCTGTTTTTTTTCCCATTTCTTTTTTTCCCCTGTTTCTTTTTTTGTTTGTTTCCTTTTTTTTTTTTCCCATTTCTTTTTTCTGTTTTTATTTTCTCCCGCTGTTTTCCCCCAGTTTTACTTTTTCAGGACCGAATTGCTGAGAACTGTTAAAATTGGGTGGAAACTCCTGGAGAAAAAACCCCAAACCAACAAAACCCAGGCATCATTGTTCCTTCTGTGTGCGTCTGTGTCTTTGAGCATAACTGTATACAGAAGTCTGTTTCTTTATATCAGAAATTTAAAAATTTCTCATATAAAATATAAAAAAGTGTTTTTAAGTAAATATCCCCCGGCAAGTGTTGAGGGAAAATGTGAAAAGCCTGAAGTCCTGCTCTCAGCATCAGGAGCAAAACTTAAGAGGGAAGTAGCCTAAATACACCGGGATTTTGGTTCTCTTTGGGGTAAATCACGGCTGCAGAACTGCTCCTTTTTTATATGGCTTAATCTCAGCGGGATCCTAGGCACAATCAGCTGCAGGGGCCCCTGTCACCTCGGGCTGGGCAAACACTGAAGACAAGGTGATCATTTGAGGTGTGAAGGCTCCTGTGAAGTCCAGAGGTGACCCCTGAAGACGAGGAGTGCCCTTGATTTGTCATCCAGAGCTGCTGGATTGGGACAGGACTGGCTGCAGCACCCGGATTAAGGTGCACTTCAAATAGCCAGGCAGGGCAGTACGGAGCTGCAGGGAGTAATTGAATCGTTTCCCAGATGAGGAAGACCAAAATCCTTTCTATTCTGGAGCAGAGATCGTGGGCTGGAGCGTGAAGGCAGCTGTGGGAAACGTCCCCGGAGCTGCAGAGCTCTGCACTTCAGCCCTCAGTAGTTCTCTTTGTGCTGTGATGGCGCAGAATTGGGTGGAAAAAGTCAAGTCCAGAAATGGCTTCCAAGCCTCTTAACTTGGGATAAATCCGTTCAAAGGGCTGGGATCTTCTGATGGGAAAGGAATTCTTGCGTAGCATCCTGTTGGTGTCCACCAGGGTCTGGTTGCAGTGGGAAAATGCAGCTGAATACCCCAAAATGTTTTGATTTTGAGAGCTGGTGGAGAGAAATGTTGGATGTTTAGGGCAGAATTCCTCAGAAAGATGGAGAGGGAGTTTTTATAAGAACGTGTGGTGACAGGACAAGGGGGGATGGTTTCAAACTGCAAAGAGAGTGCGTTTAGGGTTGGGTATTGGGAAGAAATTGTTCCCTGGGAGGGTGGGGAGACCCTGGCACAGGTTGCCCAGAGAAGCTGTGGCTGCCCCATCCTGGAAGTGTCCAAAGCCAGGCTGGAGCATCCTGGCATAGTGGAAGGTGTCCCTGTCTTGCTTGTGGGGTTGTTACAAAATGCTTCTTGTGTGTCTTCTCAGTTGGTGAAAAAGAGGCTTTGAGCCCAATAATTGATGTATCAACATCTTGAACTTTGTTTAAACACTTTTGTCTGTCATCACAGCGCTGCCTTGAAATAGGATTATGGTTTGTTTTCCTTGGCTTCCCAAAATTTTGCTTAAGGAGGACTTTAGCTCTATTATTAAGCCATGTTTACAGTGTGAGGACGCTGAGGGTGTTGATGAAAGCTTGTGAAATAATTCATGTGCTTCCTGTGTGTCTGGCTACTGCTTTCTATTTGTTAGAATGTTCCACAGTAGATTTCCTTTCATATAATTTGGTGGGAGGAGGGTTATATACATATAAATCTAATTATTTCCAGTAGGAAAGGAGTCCTCCATAGCTGTATGTGCTGTCACTGCTGTCTGTGAAATTGCAGCTATTTATCCTCCCTGGGGTCCTGGTGCAGTCAAATTCCAGATGTCAGAGTTTGCTGGGCTTTAAAAATGATTTTAATTTTCTCAGAGGTCTGGAGAGGGTGTCAGGATTGATTTGCTGTCTGTGAATAGAGACTTTAGTTTTGTGGGCTCTGAGCACGAAAGACAAATTCAGGGTCACTGTTTGTTTTTTGTAGGGTTTCTGGATATTGAAAAGCAAATTATCCAGCTCAGCCTCTTGTGGAAATGCTGCTTTTCCTGTAGAGACATTGGCTGGTGGGGAAAATGGAATAGGTTGGGTTATCTTACAACTGCTCGTGCCCACAAAATGTACCTATTTCTGTCACCTCAGAGCCAAACAAGTGCAGGGACCCTGTGATGGGCTCAACACGAGCAACCTGGTGCACAGGACTGTTCAGCACAGTTGTTTTCAAGATGCTCTTATTACTTACTGGCTGCTATTTGACCCTGGATACAGATCTGTCGGTTCCTGTGGCCCCCCTGTGACTTTCCCTCTGGAAAAGGGAACCAGCTGGTGATGGTTCATCCTTGGAAAAGGCTCAGTTGTTTTCTTTGAACGTGTTACACTAAAAAAAAGCTGTGGTCGGAGAGTGAAAAAGTGGGCTGGAAGAGCAGGTACCCCGGGTGGTGGGAGAGGAGACAAACTGAATTCCTGGTGGAGCTTGGAAAAGGTGGAGTTGTGGACTGGGCACTGAATCACTCTCCAACATCTGCCATGGGGGTCCTCAGGAGGTGAGGGGAGCTGTGTCTCTGCTCCAGAGGACAACCAGAGATGTGTCTACCAGGATGTCAGGAAAGCCTTTCCACAGTTTCCCACAGCGTTCCCCAGGAGAAACTGGCTGCTCATGGCTTGTTTGCTGGGTAAAAAATCCAGGAGCAGAATGAGGGAATCAAGGGCACCCCCAGCCAGGTTGCACAGGACTCAGGGTTGGGGGAATGTTGATCTGCTGGAGGGCAGGAAGGTTCCACAGAGCGATCTGGACAGGCTGGGTCCATGGACTTGAGGCCAAGTTGGATGAGGTTCAGCGAGGCCAAGTGCCAGGTCCTGCCCTCGGATCACCCCATGGAATGCTCCAGCCTCAGGGATGAGTGGCTGGAAAGCTGCCAGGTGGGAAAGGACCCGGGGGTGCTGGTTCTTGGCCAGCAGAGAAGGACTGTTTGGTTCAAAAGATGCTGTTGAAGAGAGATGCAAATGCTACAGGATTCTTGTTGTAAAATTACAGCCAAGCCTAAGTGTAATAAAGAACAAAAGAAGGGAGGTTCAGTGTGTCACTATTTATGGCATTATGATAATTAGGCTTCCAAAGCAGGGTTTTAATTGGTGCCTTGCTAGTTTTGTTGACTCTGATTTATAATCCAATAAACCTATAGATTGTTGCTTAAGGCAGGCAGGGATATTACAGCAGGCCAGACCTAATAGTTTAGCAGCAGTTTATTAAGCTAAATAGCATCAACAGTGCAATTGCTTTTATGGGCTGGTTTATCCCATCTGGCACCACCTTGGGTTCCCAGTCACCCAGCCCAGCTCTGATGTCACCTGGGGGTCTTGTGGATGCTTGTATTCACTATCCAGGGCACTGAATATTCATGTCTGAGGAATAAACCCTTGCATGAGCTGAAATCCAGAGGAATGGGACTCGTTTGGATGAGCTTTGATGAATGAAGACATGAATTTTGCTCTGAAGTCATGTGCTGTCTCTTTAGTGCTTTCTGGGGATGTTTAGACCCTCACAGACAAGTTTTCTGAAGGTGTCTGTGTGAGCCTTGCTGACCCCGAGTCTGTAGCTGGTGGAGGATGGTGGGGTTATATTGTTGTTTGTTTTGTGGGGGTTTGGGGTTTTGTTTTTGCTTGGGCGTTTCGTTTGTTTGGGTGGGTTTTGTTTTATTTATTTATTTGTTTGTTATTTTAGAGGCTGCTTTGCCCCACATCAAAGATCTGGCTCCCCCTTCTCAGCAAGTGTTTAGTGACTCTGACCCAGGAGACCTCCCAGGTGATGGTGGGTTGAGGTTGCACATAATAATAATAATAATGTCTGTGAAAGGGTGAGGCTGAAATACTTAGAATAAAGCTGAGCTCAACCTGTTGAGTCCTTTCTCATCCACCTAAGGGCTGCTCCATCTAAGTTGGAAGATTCAGATCTGCCTGTGTGCCTTGACCTCCCTGCACGTGCAGGTGGAACAGTGGGATGTTCAGTTGCTTCACCAGTGGAAGCAACAGGTTAAGAAGAAATCCCCTTAATTTTTGCTGTCTCCCTGTGCCAAAGCAGAGCTGGAATTTCATTCGTTACCCAGGCATAGCATAAAGTGTTTTCTGTGTACCACAGGCCATGGTTTTGATACACTACAGTTGGTTTATTTGTTTTGGTTTTGGTTTGTTTGTTTGGTTGGTTTTTTTAATTTAAATACCTGCCAGCAGAAAACTGACTTCAGCCTTCTCTGAGCTATTGTTTGATTCTGACACCCTTACCTTAAATTTTTGCATGACCCCAGGCTGCTGCCACATCTGTGGGGTGGTTTCCTACACACACCTGCCGTGTGAAATGGGAGCACTGCCTGCAAGCTCCCTCTCGTTTAAATGGTCCAGATCTGTCACTGGAGACTTGGCTAAACTGGATTTTTCAGTGCCTGCCTCTGGAATCAGTTCTCTTGCTGGGAATACCAACATCCATAAGCAATTTTCCCCATGGCTTCCTAATTCGAGGTTGGGGGCGTGGGGGTCATATTCCACCTTTTTCCTGTCTCTCCCCTCCTGCAGGCTCAGCTGTAAATGAGGTTGGGTTGTGGTCACAGCCTGCTCCCAGACTGCTGCTGGGAGATTTATTGACACTGCTTTTATTATTTTGATTTATTTTTTTTCGCTCTGCCATAGTGCAATCACGGCATTAGACAGGGCTTTAGGGAGGAGTGGTCCTGGGCTGGAGAAAATCCGTCCTGACGGTGTTTCCTTAATGGCTTAACAATGGGTAGAAGAGCTTTGCTCATCAAAGATTCATGTGGTGGAAAAATAGTGCTTCTGATGCCGGGCCTCCCTCTTTTTGTCCTCTCAGTCCTTTGTGTGGCTCCCAAAGTTTTACTGGCCACAGGCTGGAAGTGCTGTGGGAAGTTCCCCTTGGGATGAGGCAGGGAATTGAAAAATCAGCCGTGTCTTGGTAGGTGTCGATGGTGCTTGAACTCTCAGCGTCTAATGGAGATCATCTGGAGCCTGGATGTCCAGGGAGATGGTGGAAGAGCCTTTGCCTGAATAATTCAGGCAGGGTCTGGACGAAGACCTGGTGGGGGGGTTATCCCTGTTACTGGAAATCCCATTCCATGTGATTGCTGGACACCTGTGCCCGCCCAGGGGATGGGCTGTGGGACCACCCCCATTCAGTGACCAAAGCTCACTGTTCAATCCACCTCTGTCTTTAATTTATCACAAGTGAAACCCAACCGGCTTGGCACTAAATGCAACAAGAAGATGTAAAAGCTCACGTCCCTCAGGGAGTCTGTTCCTACTCGGCTCCAGAGCTGTTGCTTTTCCTTCTTTTCCTTTTTGCTGGTTCTTCTGATAGCTGCAGCGTGTTTGGTGCTGGAAGAAGTCCAAGGCAAGTCTCCTCTGGAGTTTATAGACTCAAACAGCAGATGCACGTCCTGCCTCTGAGCTTCCTTGGCTGTCTTTGGGTAGGAAGGAACAGAGAGTCCTTCTGCATCCCTGCAACCACCCCTGATATTCTCTTGGCACGTCTGAAGCGTTAATAACCTGATGCTCAACAGGGATTTTTATCAGGGCTATAAAAAACTCAGAAATCTGGCTTTGCACCTGCTGTGTTTGGAGGCTCCATCAGTCCCACTGAAATGGGAGCTGCAGTGCCATAATAATTCAGATATTTCCTGTGACAAGGTTTGGATTTTTTGGGAGGAATGTTTTAATGCCTGCCTTTGGTTGCAAAGGCTTGAGCTGGTCTCTGGACACTCCAGACACAGAGTCCTACTATCCCTTGCCTTCCTGTGGGTTAACTGGGCTGCAAAGGGAGCAGTGCCCTCTGATGGATGTGGCAGCCCATGGCCATGACACCGTTCACGTCGTGGCCCTGACTCTCCTGGTGCCCGGGAATACATGAGGATAAATTAATGCCATGTGGGAAAAAAAACTTTATTCCCATTAATCATCCTGGGAAGCGCTAATGGAAGCCCAGGCAGAGGAATTGCTGGCACAGCTTTCCAAAAGATCAGAGTGAAGATGATGCAGCGGGATCTGAGCTCCAGGGCGGGATGTTGCTGCGAGCTCTCTCTCCTTTCCCCATCTCTCCTCTTACAGAGCTGTTTGTCATTCTCTGGTGCTCAGGACAGTTTTGGCTCCTCTGCAGAAGAGGCTGTTTGTATGCCAATAAAAGCAACTTTGTGGGCAATTAAATTTTATTTTTAAAACTTATGGAGAGTTAAGGAAACAAGTAATGAATATATATATATATATATATAGGTCCTCTGGCCATGTTAATCTGTGGCAGTGTGGGGAGAGCTCAAGCTCCGCTGTTCTTCGTCACAGAGGGTGGATCGGGACTTGATCTGTGCCAAAGACAGGAATTCCTTTGCTCCACAAGAAAAATGGTGAAGGATCATCAAATGCAGGTGTTGTACCTTAGTACAGTGCAGGCTGTGGGACATGATCTTTTCCATGATCAGGAGAGAGGTTGTGTGTGGTTTGGGATTTTGGGATGGCATTGCTGCCACTGTGGGCAGTGCCCATGTCATGATCTATTCCTGTGCTTGGAAATAACTTCTATTAGCCTGTATCCCGGATGTGAAGCCAAAAGCCGTGTTGTTGATTTTCTGTAAAATCCCTGGCTGCAAAACAGTGATGCCTTGGGAATTCTTTCCCTGCACTCTTTTCCCATCCGTCTGGTCCATCCATCTCCAGGCCACGACAGCAGCTTTATCTCTGAATGTTTTCCTGAATGTCGATGTTGGGTTGTGCCAAGAGATGGAGTGAAAGCAGGTTGCTCATCCAAAATGTCCAGCACTGCAGGATGAGCACTTTTTTTCCTGGCATGTTCAACAGCCAGGGAGTGGTGAACCAGGAAAAAATCTTGAACTTTGGGTTATTTTCAGCACAAGCTTTTTCTGAACTTGCAGAAAGTGTCCTCTGACACTTTGCTTTCTGAAAGGAGAGTGGAAAGCCAGGCTGGCTTTGGAAAGCTCTCAAGTACAGCGAGGTACAGAACAGTGGCATGGCAGACTTGCTATTTCTGTACCACCTTCCATGGCAGGAATGGAAGTGCTTTAATCAATGTGCAGCTCTTGATGAGAGGGATAATTATTCCCATTTTCACCGGGTTGAGAATATGAGTCAGATTAAAATGCCTTTCCTGAAACTGTGAACAATTTTACGGCAAGGAAGTGAACAGAGCTTTTTCTCCCAGCAGCCTCCTTCCAGAGGGCTGCTTGGCCTCCAAGGGCACACTCAGGCTGGGAGAGCTGGGGGGGTTCACCTGGAGAAGAGAAGTCTCCTGGAGCCCCTTCCAGTGCTTAAAGGGGCTCCAGGAGAGCTGGAGAGGGACTTAAGACAAGGGATGGAGGGACAGGACAAGGGGGAATGGCTTCCCACTGCCAGAGGGCAGGGATAGATGGGATATTGGGAAGGAATTGCTGGCTGTGAGGGTGGGGAGGCCCTGGCACAGGTTGCCCAGAGAAGCTGTGGCTGCCCCTGGATCCCTGGAAGTGTCCAAGACCAGGTTGGAGCAACCTGGGCTAGTGAAGGTGTCCCTGCCCATGGCAGGGGGTGGCACTGGATGAGTTTTAAGGTCCCTTCCCACCCAAACCAGTCTGGGATTCTGTGCTTCTATCAAACATTAAACTTGCTCCGATTCTGGAAAGGTGGATCAGAAATGTTCCTCCCCTGGGAGCTCTGTACCTCACCTCCCTTGCCATGTCCTTTGCTCAGTGCATGTCCTTGTGCTTTGCTGCAGATGATTCCCTGGTGAACGAAGGGAAATGAAATAGATTTAATTGGGCATGGCCACTATTTTGGGATGGGAACAGCTCATGTGCTGCTGCCGTTGGAAAGCACCACGAGGGGAAGCAGTTGCAAAGCCTTTTCCAACACACGCAGGGAGCAGTGAGGCTCCTGCTTAAAACAGGGTGGGAACAACTCACTCTCCTGTCTGCAGGTTGGCTGCCTGCCTTTTAGTGCTGGTGATGGGCACTGAGAGGAAATAGCTGCAGGGGAACCTCATGGCTCCCGTCTAGACACGCACAGAGTTGTTATATAATTCAACTTTTGCTGTGCCTGAGCCATAAACATCCCAGAAAATGCCCCATTGCAGCAACAGGGACGTGTGATGTGTCAGAGCTGCTGGGAAGTGGGAAGGGGCGACCTTGTGTAAGTCACATCTTCAGCTTCTTTGCTGCAGCCTTTTATTAGGCAATAATTTTTGCTGGGTCTGGTCCTCGGTTTTGTGCCTTGCAGACAGCGATTTCTGAGTAACACAAGCATTTAGACCCCTGCTGCTGCTGGATGGTTTCCCTTGCTGCTGTCCCAGCTGGAGCCCAGCTGGCCCTTCAGGCGGAAGAGCTGGATCATCACCCCTTGGAAATGCTTTTGGAAGATGTCATTGCCCGTCACTTGTGCCACTGATGGATACAGAAGAAACCTCTGTGGACTTCCACATGGTGGGATTTGCTTTTTGGCACCGATTTTGTGGATGCTCCTGCTTTAGCTTTGTCCTTCTGCATCTGCTGATACACCCAGGGAAGGTGGGAGAGCTCCTACTGATATCAGGAATGGCACCCATTGCCTCTCCTACTGTCAGGGCTTTGCCTTCCAGCACTGGCTGGTGATGCTCTCACCCTTCCAACCAGCAAATAATCCCTTAGTTTGTTTTTGCCTTGATTTTTGTGCCAAGCATCGTGACAAAATAGTATTTTTAGAACTTGCTTTGCAGACATTTGCTGCCAAGAGTAATGTAGGGGAAAGAATTGTCTGAGGAATCAACTTCACTGTCTTTTCCTTCTCCCTTTGCCCTTGAATCTACTTGACATCTGTAGCAGATTGTTTGGGAGATTGTACAGAGTATTTTACAACAGAATTCCTGTAAATGCTCCTGGAATACAGTAATTCTGTTTAAATAGGGATAAATCTTCAGGATTCCTCTTAGCCACCGTTCTTCCCAATGAAAGCTGTGCTTATGAAACTTGTGAGCACCCAAGAGGGAAAGGCTGGAAGCTCATCCCAGCCTGGGCTGAGGCTGAGCTGGACAAATGGCACAGGCAGCCTGGGGCCAGGCCAGAAATAGGCTCAGCAGAGGCAAAAGTGGAGCTGTTCCCCCTGGCACTGAGTGATCATTGAAACGCAGAGAGGTTGGGACACAGCCTTGCTCAGGGTGTCTGGGCTTTTTAATGACTGCAGTCCTGTCTAGGCCTGGTGCAGGGCCAAATGTCCTGTTTCCAACTGGGAGCAGGAGCTGACCGCCAGGGAAACACCTTCCCAAACACCCCCAGCATGTGCACCAGACGATCCTCCTGCTGGGAATCTTTTTTTTCCTGAGATTTCTTGAGCAAAGTGCAGCACTGAGGCCATTACATGTGATAGCCTTCCTTGGCTCTATTCTTAGTTAACTGACGTAGTCCTTTTTTGATTAAACCTGCCCTTAGTGTGGCTGTTTTTAATCTCAGACCCCATTGCCCTGGGATGCTGGGGCTTTAATTGAAGTGAACCATCAGATATAAATGCAAGTCGACAACATCATGTGCCTTTGGGAAGGACTGTCATGAGACTGGGAAGAGGCAGCAGGAATAACATCCTCGGGAGGCACTGAGGATGCTGCTTGCTGCTGCTGAGAGCTCAGCAGGGATGCTGTGCCCAGCAAGGTGCTCCATTTCAGGCAAGGCTTGGGCCTCCTCCAGCTGGTCTGGGCAAGAGCCATGGGCTGTGTTATTTTTTTCTCGATGAGCCTCATCAGTAGAGGTTGAAAAGTCCAGACCTATTTAGTCTAGAAAAGGTATCTATCTCCCCTTAGCCTCCACAGATGCAAAGTGTTTGGTTAAAAAAAGAGGTTATAGTGCATTGTTAGCATCAGGAGTAGCTTTGGAGCACTTGGATCCTTCTGTACTTATGGTCAGAAAAACTGGGTATGGCTGGTTGTGTTGTTTGGGCAAAATCCAGTTGATTAAATATTGTGAGGAGCTCTGAAAGCAGAGTAAACTGTGCTGTGGGGAAGGATTGGGGAATCCCAGTGTCTCTTGTCCTGCTTTCTCCTGAATCAGAGGCTCCCTGAGGGATTTTTGTTTACCTCTGTGCTGAATGAAGCAGGGAGGATGTAATTGCAGGAGGCAGAGCCGGTGCAGGACATTATTACTGCTGCTCAGAGTCCCCTGGGGCCACTAATAGGCACAGAGAGCCCTGGCTCCGGCTGTGCACAGTCTCTGGAACAGCTCAGGAATTCCCGTCGCAGGGGAGGCATGGATTAGCCCTTAATCTGGATACCTTTATCCCTCTGATTCCTATTTAGGCAAGAAAACCTGCCCAGTTGCTCCTGGCTCCTGCTTCCCTGGAGGGGATCAGCCCTCCTGCCTGACTTTCCCCTGCTGGTTGGGCTTTTGGAGGCTGGGTGTTGGAGGTGTTAGAATGGTATTTTTAGGGGATTGGCTCTGGTTTTGTTGCATCTGTTGCTCTGCGGTTCAGCTGTGTGGCAGCCCCAGCAGGAACACGCACTGCAGGAATTCTGTGCCACTTCCTCTGACCTGCTAAATTGAATTGTAAATGGAGCGTGTCACAGCTCAGCAATCTCATTCATGGCCCTCTCTAACAAGGTGTGCAGAGAGCCATTAGCCCAGTCCTTACAATAATCAAATCAGATGTGCCTGAGATGTGCAAGGACTTACTTTGGGAAGCATCTGCTTAGTTATTGAAGCCTCAGCAGCCAGAATGGCAGGAATGCTTTTCCCCCTCCTGCTTTACTTCAGGCCCATTGTCTGATAGACCCAATTCCTTCCCCTTTATGTAATTATTGGCAGATTCCTCTTATGCAAGAGCAGAGTGTGTTACCTGGGAGTGGTGAATCAGCCTGGAGCTCAGCCGTGTGTATGAAGTGACAGAGTGGCCCAGATTGGTTGTGCTGACGGTTTTATCCTTCCAGTCAGCCCATGCCCTGCCTGGAGAGGGCTGGAGCAAATGGAGACAGTCTCATACCTTAGGAGATTTGAAGTACTAAGCAAAGAAAGGGGAAAGACACAAAGTTGAAGGTGTGTTCAAAGGGAGCTTTGCACCAGCTGTTCCCGGTCTGGGTTGTTGGATGGAGAGTTCCTGAAGCCTTTGGGCAGGTTACAAAGAACTGCCTGATGCCCTGTGGGATCCTGCAGACTCCACCTGCCCTCCTGGGTTCAGGAGTCCTCAATCCAGCAGAGGGATGAAGCCTGATCCCTCTGCAGCCTCCTTAAGCCGAGGGAATTGCAGCCCAGGCACCTTGATTTGTCCGTGTGGTCTGTCAGGCCAACATCTGCCAGTCAATATATTGATTGGCTCACTTACATGCTTCCAATCCTTGGAGTGCAAGGCACTTTGCCTTTGTTATATATCCCTCTGCAGTGTGGGATTCAGCTGTTGGATGTGCTTCTGGCAGTGCAGGCTGATCCCATCCCGGGCTGGGACTGTGACAGTGCCAGTGCAGCCGGACACTGAGGGATGTGGGTGTTCCTGTCGAAGGACATGGGCAGGGACACCTTTCACTAGACCAGGTTGCTCCAACCTGGCTTGAAGACTTGAGCCAGGATGGCCCTTGGCAAGAGGCAGTGGGCACAGCCTGTATCAGGGGAAATTCCAGGTGGACAGTAGGAAAGCTCCTCCCCTTGAGGGCAATCAAACCCTGGAGCAGAATGCAGAGGAGGGTGGGGATTCCATCCCTGGGGACACTGAGATCTTGCTGGGACACTGCCCTGGGGAACCTGAGCTGGCTTTGCTTGGGGGGAGTTCGGAGCAGAGCCAGCCAGTGCCCCTTTCTACCACAGTTATTTTAGCTTTAAATATTTATTGGGGTCTGCGTTTGGTCCTTGACACTGCTCAGACACAGTGAGCTCCAGATCAAGTGGGGTGGAAAACTGTTCACTCCCATTTCTAGTTCAAGCAGTGTCTGTTTTAAGGACTGTGCATTCACGTCCTGAGAGTTAGTAATGGAAGTTTGGAACTTCTCCACTGGAACTCAAGTGTTGGTCACTTGACAAAATGCTCCAGTTCTTGTTGATCCTCAGTTTCTGGTTCTGTCAGGCACAGCTGGGAGAAGGAGCCGTCTTCCATGCTCAGGGATGATTTAATAACGTGCTCAAAGGAGATGTTCTGTTTGTTTGAATGAGGTGCAGTTGGGTAATCCAGAAGTGCAGGGTTTTTCCTTTGTATTCACTGGGTAAATGTTAACTCTCGTCCTTTCCTCTCTGAGCTAATCCTGATAAATGCCTGCAGGGAATTGATTCCTGAAAATGTCAGAAAATAGTGCAGTGCGGACTCCTCTGTAAACTCTTTGTTGTGTCCAGGAGTAAATTAACACCTCATGAAAACACTTGAGCGATGATGGGGCTCCAGTTCAAGTCCAGCCTTGGATTTGCTCTTGAGGTGGAGAGCAGTTGTTTGGGACTGCATGGTCTTGATCCTTCAGCAGAGGTCACATCACCCCTCCCTGCCCTGAGGCTTTCCCCTTGCACTCTTCCACACTGCCCAGTTTGCAGCTGCAGTTGCTCCAGGAGCATGACTGGGTGGGTGGGGCTGGAGAAAGATGCCCACATCGGATTTTGTTGTTTTGTTGTCTGTTTGTGTGGTCAGATCCATGTCCTGTTGTACTCCATCTGCTTGTCCATGCCCTGCCCACTGTGCTGCCGGGTTTTGGGAGGGCTCAGTCTCTCTCCAGTTTCCTCTGAGCAGAAATTCCCATCTCGGACTGAGATGCCCTTCAGCAAGAAAATGCTTTAAAATGCTATATCTCCTATAAAAGGCTTCTGTTTTTCACAGCTGGAATTTTTCTGACCAAAAAAAAAAAAAGGCAGGAGTGGAGGAAGGAGGGGGAAAGACATTGTTAAAAAGCTTCTTCCTGCTCTAGTTTGATTCTTGTTTAGTTATGTAATTACTTTTCATGAATGAACAGGAGGTTCACTGTGTTCAGGAGACAGGGAATGGGTGGAGACTGAAAGCCATGAATTCCCAGGGGCACTTGGACTTGAATAAGAGCCTTCTTTGTGTTGGATGAGTGGCAGATCCAGGAACGAGTCTGTCCCCACTGATGGCTCTTGATTTCTAGCTGGGGGGCACAGGCTGCTGTGAAAATCCTCTCTGGTCGTGGGGGCTGGAGGTGGAACTTCTTTCTATTACTGTTGGGTTGGAGGGTGGGAGATGTTCACACTGTCTGGGTGTAGGTGTTGAAAGGGAGAAGCTGCTTCTGGAGGGTCTTTATATAGCTAACAAAGAGGAGCAGCTTCCTCCAGAGCAAATTCAGGTCATTTAACGGAAACCTTTGTTTGGAGCAAACCTCTGGTTGTACGTGGGAAAACCTCTTGTCTGTGTGTGGAGCCTCACATGTGTTGGATCGTAATTCTTGGCCAGGGTAGCTACAGGTAAACACACTTGCTGTTCTGTGTCAGCATGGAGTGACCTTCTTCCATGTTTTTTTCAGTAGGTGGTGATATTCTTATGTGTTTACAAGGATATATAGTCACAGGATAAGGGGGAAGGCCTTCAGATGGAAAGAGGTGAGATTTAGGTGAGATATTGGGAAGGAATTCCTGGCTGGGAGGGTGGAGAGGCCCTGGCGCAGGTTGCCCAGAGAAGCTGTGGCTGCCCCATCCCTGGAAGTGTCCAAGGGCAGGTTGGATCAACCTGGGACAGTGGGAGGTGTCCCTGCCCATGGCAGGGGGTGGGAGTGGATGGATTTTAAAAAACCCCTTCCAACCCAAACCATTCCAGGATATAAGAAACAGGCTTAAAGGTCACAGAAGGCTCTGCCCAGAACACAGCTCCTGTCAGCACCTGAAGTGGAAAAATCAGTTGAACTTGTTGAGTTGGATAACTCTGCCTGGTGTTTGTTACAACTCAGTGAGAATGTGGAGAAGTGACTCAGATGTTTTTATGGCTCTGGTTTTCCCAGCCTTTTTCCAAACATGAGATCACAGAGCACTCAGGTTTTGGATTTGGAAAGCCAATTACTTTCAGAGAAAGGTTGAAAAACCCCACATATTTAAAAGGAGGACAGGGACATCGGAAGAGTTTTGGCAGAATGAGCCTGGGTTTTGCTCTCAGTAGCCATGAGGCTCTCCCAGGAACCCAGTGATTTCCTGGTGCAGCCTGAACACGAATTGCCAGCCAGAGAAATGCAGAACTGAAAGGGAACACGACTTATGCACTCCTGAAATAACCAATCTGGCAAGAAAGGATTTTTGGCTCAAAGCCAGAGCACAGGGAAGTGAGTTGGAGTCTTTCCAGTGATTTTCGTAGGCTCCTCTAAACCTTTTGCTGCCCTTCAGCCTCTCCTCTGTGGCTCTCTCCAGTCAGTGGCAAACACGACCCATGGTTGCTGACTTTGCTCTTCGCACCAGGGCTGGCTCCTCACGTGGGGCTCTCTGCTGGAGGGCTTGGGGTTTCAGCTTCTTGTAGGAGTTTGGCTTTGGAGATGTCAGGGATCTCTCTGGGCGTGAGGCCCTCCAGCAAGCAATCCCTCTTCTCTTCCCCCTCGTCCCTTCTTTTCCCCCTCATCCCACAACCCTCCCAGTTGGATGTGAGTCCAAAGGGGAACATAAGGACCACCTGTTTCCGTGCTGCCACGGAGGTGTCCCCGGGTACGACGTGGGGCCCACTCTCAGCCCTTGCATTTGACTCCTCCACAGGAAACTTCTGTGGATGCACATGTTGGACAGGAGCCAGCTTTGCCCACGCTGGCCGATAGTTGGAGTGTTTGCTGGGAGCTGATCCGTGCAGGAATGGAGCCCTGATCCCCCCAAGCACTGGCATTTCCTCACCCCCACTCCCAGTTCAAAGCAGGCTTCTCTCTTCCCAGCTCCTTTGGAAGCTCTCCCTTCCCTCTGGGTGCCAGAGATGACGCTGGAGGGGGTGGCTTTGCCTTAGAGGACCTCCTGCAGTTTTATCCCGAGGCTGGGAGATGTAGGTGGGTCTCGGGGATTGTGCAGCATTTCAGTGACCTTGGGGAATACACATGGTAGTAAAGGAGCCAATTTAATGTGGTCCCACGTGTTGGACCCCGCAGCTTTGCCCGTCCCAGTCAGGGTTCGGGCCATACTTCTGATAGACCCAGCTTAATTATGTTATTATAATTAATATTGATTATACAGATAGAGGATTTATATATTATATTGTTATAAATACCAATTTTTATTTCTATATTATATCTATATGGGATATAAAAATTATTTATATATTATATATAAATATTGGTCATTTTACTCTTAATGTACAATATAGTAATATATAATACGAAGAATTTAAATTTATATGTTTGGGCTTGATGATCTTAGAGGTCTTTTCCAACCTTTGTAATTCTATGATTCTGTTAACATATTTAAACCTTAGGAAAAGGGGCACGTGTAAATGCAGTGAGAACCCACTTCAGATCAGTGGAGTCTCACCCTGGGCAATCTTGATTTTTAAGATCTTAAATGTTCCTTCTGTTTTCTAAATTCTGTTTAGATGCTGGTTCCCCATCTACTTTATGGGAAGACAATGGGCAATTTGGTGATTTAAAGGCTTGATCCCTAAATAGGAAAGACTCTTCTGTCCTCTCTGATAGGAATTTCAGGACTGTTTTAAACAACTAACATTAAATCTTCCAGCAGAAGAATGGGTAAAATGTGTGAGCCAGCTTCACAGTGGAATCAAACATTGGCTCTTCTGTGGCAAATTCCTTTAATTTGTGGGGTTTTTTTCTCCATCATCCCTTACTTTGGAGGTGGTTTTGCTCCCACCTGGCAGAGGGTGGGGATTGGGAGTCTGCAAAAGGGATGGAGAAATGTGTATGAAATACTGATTTTTTAATTTTTTTTTTTAATTAAGGATTCTGTGATTTTAACAAAAATTAAAAAATCTGACAAACTGCAGCTTGGTAAAATGTCTTTCTCCATTCGTTTCCCTTGGGGGCTCTTCTGGTTATGTCTGTGGATACTCTTGGAATAAGAAATCTCCCAGAGCTAAAATGTGGCTGCTTTTGCAAGCCCCTTCCAAACTTCCTCATGGTTCTGCCTCAGTTTCTGTAGGTGAAGTGGCACTTCTCCCCCCAGCTACACTTGGCTGTGGTGGGATGATCAGGATGACTGATTTTTTTAAGGCTTTCTTTTTGGCAGAAACTCGAAGCTGTTGCAGGTTTCACCTCTTTAAAAGGTCACTGTGGGACCTTGCAGAAGTGGGGCCGGGAAAACTCTTCTGATGAGAGACTGCTGGAGGGAGGTTGGACAGGACCCAGCTTAAATCCAGAATATTGAGCACGTAGGTCGGACTGAGGGAGGTTCAGATTCCAGTTCAGTCTGTGCTGAGTCATGGAATGGTTGGAAGGGCCCTTAAAAATCAAGGTGTTCCGTGTTCTTCTGAAAGCCCCCCCCAGACCTGTGCTTGAGCCCAGTGGAGGATGCCCAGAGATGAATTTGACTGAGTTTTCACAAAATCTGTGTCTATCTGGCAAGTGCACCATGAAGGACAGAGCAAAAATAGCTTTTGGAGAGCTTGACAGAAGCTATGCTGCTTGCATGTAAATAAGGGAGGGTAAATATATATCTGTATGGGGGGAAAAAAAAGCTCAGACCTGCTGTGAAACGTTTCCCTTGGCTTGTTTATCAAATCAGCGTCATCCAGTGCGTGAAGGCTGGCAAAGCTTAGCCCACAGTGACCTTTAAAGAGCCGCAGGAGGTTTTTATTTTGTAGTAATGTTGGTCCTCAGCACCTGAGATACATCAAACCTCCCCTTGCCTTGCGAAAACCTGCCCAGTTAACCCAGTCGGGTGAAGGGAGGTGTTTGACCCCAATGAAGGGGGGGTGGAAAGCAAACAACAAGGAAAATAAGGTTTGAAATCCTGGGGATGTGCAGACTGGATGAGAGGAATGGTTTGGGTCGAAAAGAACCTGAAAGATCATCCAGTTCCAGCCACCTGGAACCTTCCACCAGCCCAGGTTGCTCCCAGCCTTGTCCAGCCTGGCCGTGGACACTTCCAGGGATGGGGCAGCCACAGCTCCTCTGGCAGAATTGGGTGCCTTAACACGGATTGTGGTCTCTAAGCTCCTGACAGAGCAGTTTTGCCATGTGGTGTTTTGAATGTACCTCCCTCTGGTCCCTTTTCCCCCATTTATGTGAACCACGAAGCCCTTATGGAACTTGGGCATCAGTGCTCCTGAGGTTTGCTAGAAGCTGGTTGACAAACTTGAGCTGGGTTAAAAAAAAAATAACCCATAACCCCAGCCAAGAATTGGGAATTTCTAGCAGAAAACATCATTTTTGGCACACCGCAAATTAAATATTTCCAAGCCTTTATTTTATGGCTTTCCTTTTCTTTTGGCTCTTTTGATATGGTGGAGGAGCTGCATCACAAGATTGGTATCCAGGGTGATGCAAGATGAAAAATAGTCAACACGCAGTTAAGTAAATAGCTTCAGCCTTTAGGATGGAAAGGGAAGGCAAAAAATAGTAGGTTTTTTTTAATATCACCAAACCAGTGTTGATACTGGTTATGTCATTTTGCATAATTAAAAAGCCATGAGGCAGTTCAACAGAGAAAAGGGCATTTCCAAAAGAGATCCATGTTGTGCCCAGGATCCCAGAGGGGAATTAAAGTCGTAGAGTTGCCCATAGACATTTTCAGCTTTCAGCCTTTCTTGCTTGTTCTGGGAAGAGAGGATCCATTTGAATGTTCTCCATGAAGAATTTATTTCAGTGTCTGGAAGATTTCAGTTGAAATAAGAACTCACGTGGACTATTTAACACCTCAGAGGAAAACCGAACCTGTGGGGTTTATGGGGTCCATGTGCCTTACAGGTTTCCAGCACATGGAAATGGTTCTGGTTAGGGCCAGTTTTCTCATAACACTGTTCTCTTCATGAGTGTCCTTGTGGTTTAGGATTTTACCCACAGTTCTGGAGCATTTTAGGGGTTTGTTTTGTGCCTGTTGAGTAGAATTTGAAACACTCATCCAAACTCAGTGTTGGTGCAAATCTTCTTCATCTGCTGCTGGTGTGGTCTCTGTCCTGCTGTATTATTTGAAAACACATGTGGTGGTGGTGGGGATAAATGTGGATGGGTGGTTTGGCCCTGCAGGAAGAATCTGAGTGCCCTGGGAGAAGGAATAAAGAGTAGGAACTCCCTAACCAGCTGTGTGATCCTCACTGGGTCATTCCGACTGAACCCCTGGGAGAGGAAGATGGCAAGCTGCATCACTCATCTGAATGGGAAAGCTAATTAAACAATTGCCTCAAAGAAACCCCACCTAAACAACCAACAACAAAAGAACCCCTCACCAAACAGAACACCAGCTCTGTAGCCAGAAAGGCTCCCTCGTTCCTCACGCCCTGACAGCTGGAGAAATGCCCTTCCAGCCGCACATAAACCTGTGGAAATAGAGCTGGGAGCAGGGTTGTGTCTCCCACCTCCCCAGGGAACAAAGGTCTGAAATTTGCCTTTGGAAATGTGTGTTTACTCCATCCAATCTCAACAGCTTCTGGATGGGCTGTGGGACAGGATGGGGCACTGAAACGGGATCATATTAATGCTGACTTCTCGTTCCATCTGCAGTGGGAGCGCCTCTGGTTCCTCATCCTCACCTCATCCTTCTTCCTCACCCTGGTCTGGTTTTACTTCTGGTGGGAAGTTCACAATGACTACAATGAAATCAACTGGTGAGTGGAGTTTTCCTTAAGCGGTTTGATTGCCTTCATGTGCCTTTCAGAGCTGTTGGATGCATTTGGATCCTTCAGATGGGCTTGTTAATGATAATGAAGGAAGTGAGGCTGAAGAAGAGCTGCTTCTGCCTGATTCACGTGTGGATGTGATGTGTCCTCACGTCTCCACTGTGTGGCTGCATCAGAGCTTGGGGTGGATGTGCTCTCTGGAGAACGTGTGGAAGCAAAGGTGGTGCTGAAGTCACGTAGAAGCTTTTTGGTTGGTTTGGGTTCTTTTTGTTTGGTCGGTTAGGTTTTTGTTGGTTTTTTTCCGGTTTGTTTAGGTGTGGGGGGGGTTTGTTTGTTTGCTTTGTTTGTTTTGTGGGGTTTTTTTTGTTTGGTGTTTTTGTTTTGTTTATTCCTATGGTTGGCTGATAAAAACACCATGTTTAAAGTGGTATTTTGGAACTCCTCTGTTCTTCAGTTCGCACCCTCAGGGAAGGATGTGAGCGCTCCCAGTCCGCCCCAGTGAAAAGCCAAACCTGTTTCAGCTCCAAGTTGTGAAAGGGCTAAAAAAAGTCGTGCAGAAAGGAAGGAAAGCCCTGGGAATGCTGTGAATGGGCATTGCAGCTGCAGTGCTTCCAAGTTTGGGTTCCCAGGTATTCCTGCAGGAGTGGGAGGAGATGTGCAGGTCTTCCCTGGATGCAGCAGTTTACAGGGATTTAACAAAGTTGGAGCCCAGCATGTATTGCTTCAGGCTTTTATTTTTTAATTTTTTTTCCTTGAGGCTGAATATCATCAGATCCTTGTTAGTGAAAGCACTTTGGAATTTTTTTTTTTTTATTTTATTTTATTGCCTCAGGCATTTCTCCTTTTGGTGTCTCCACTTAATTGCATTAAACCTCAGCTCTGCAGTGTGTAAGGTCTGTACTGCCACAGAAAGCTTAGCTCTGGCTCAGGGAGGCTGGGGAGATGCTGCAGTTTGGGAACCTGGCTGTGTTCCTTCTGGAGCAGGACTGTAAATGCAAGTCTGGGTAGGATATTTTTTTTTTTCCTTCCTTAGTTCTGGAGAGGGCTCATCTGGTTCATAACTGCCATGGAAACAGCATTTTAAACCAGTCATTTGCACATCAGGTGAAGACCTGGTGCTATCAGAGGGCCACTTGAAGGGACATCAGAGCTAAAACTTAAATGGACTGAAGCTGAGCTAAGGAGCCTTTGGTGGTGGCCTGAGCAAAGGCTTCAGAGGAGCCCTCTTTGCTTTCTTCCCTCTGTTTTGCTAACAGCGTGTCTGCATCCCTACAGATCCCTGCTTCTGTGGCTCTTTGAGTCCCTGGGCAGAACCTGGACATGGGCCATGGTTGTTGAGCCTCAGGATTTGCTTTCCAGACTCTCCGAGGGAGCTCCTGGCCAGAATTAGAAGCACAGAGTTGGGAGGGACCCACAGGGATCATGGAGCCCTGTACAGGACAGCCCCCAAAAATCCCACAGACGGGTGTTGTCCAGCTGGGGCAGTTGCTGGAGCAGAGTTCCTGGCCCTGAACCCTCTTCCAGGTCAATTTGGGGGAGTTTTGGGGTTTTTTTTCCTAATAATCCACTGGAAAAAGTTTTAAGGCAGGTGAGGTTTGAAGCTGCAAGCAGGTTCTGGGATGTGTCTGCCTCTCTCCTTGTGAGGTGGAGCTGGGTGCCCTTCATTTCTGCCCAGGGAAGGGATTTGACCAAGTCTGTCTTTGTGTCTTGCTGTGGCTTTGCTGTAATACACTTCAGTGACTCTCTAATCCAACTCCAGGATGGTTTTACTGGGAAGTACATTGCTATTTAAATGCACATTTGACATTTGCTGCTGCTGTGAATAGTGGTCTGCCCTGCCTGGTGCTCCTGTTCAGGGAGCTTTTGCTACCTATTGGCTTCATGAAAGTGCTGAGGAGAGGCAGGATGTTTGTAGGGAATATTTTTCAGAAAACTCAAGCTCTGGTCTTGGATAATTTTTTTTTTTTCCCCAAAGCAAAGTGGTTGCTGTGTTTGAGATAATTGTCCAATTCCTCTTTGCAGAGTTAACTTCCCATGAGGAATCAAAGCACAAACACTGGGTTTTGTTTCGGAGTGACTTGTGCTTTTTGCTGCCTCTCTCTCATCTGGAGAGAGAGAATGGAAAGCCCTGTTTTTCAGAGTCTTATCTAATCCTGGTGAAGCTGTTCTGGTGCTGAATCCCTTCTTAATCTGCACTTCACACTTTCTCTTCCAGGTTTTTATACAACCGAATGGGATATTGGAGTGACTGGTCCATTCCAATCCTTGTCACAACTGCTGCTGGCTTCACCTACATCACAGTGTTATTGGTGAGTCAAAAATGCCAATTCTTAGAGGTTTGCATGTTTGCTTTAAAAAAGGCACGAACTTCTCCGTCCACCTACGACTTTCAGAAGTGATTTCTCTCTCAGTTTCTTTTTCTTAGCCTTAAGTTGCCTAAAATAAGTGGAAAGTGAAAAATTCATGGGCTTTGACCTCAGATGATCAAAAGCAAGACAGACACCTTGATAGCCCTGGTGCAGTTGGCCTGAGGAGGAATGCAGCTCTTGCTTGCCTTCATATATGGCCCAGTTTCTACTTTGGTGTATCTGCCAGGCACAAGTCCAAGTTGTTCCCCTCATCCCAAGGTGTTGTGGCCTTCAAGGTGGTGTCCATGGACCAGACTCTCAACTCCCTGCACCTTGGAGGGCAAAGTCTCTTCCTCCACACCCTTGGCTTTGGAGAGGATGTGTTTGTACCGCTGAGCTGGGTGGCCTCTGCTGGACCATCCCCACTCCAGCCTAGCTGGCTGCCCTGGCTTTTTTGGTTGTCCTCCTGCATGGTGATGTGTTCCTGCATGTTCCAGCACTCAGAGGTTGTGATGAGCCTCTGTCTGACTCTTGGTTTCTCCCTCCCAGATCCTCGCACTATGTCACATAGCTGTGGGACAGCAGATGAACCTGCACTGGCTGCACAAGGTAAGTGGCTCTTCCCAGCTCCAGAGGGAGCAGGATCTCCGAGGAGCAGGTGGTGTGTGTGACACTCACTTGGCACGGTGTCTAGGAAGAGCAGAAAACGTCTGTGGTGAATGTGTCCTCATCTCAGAGGACTGAGCAAACTGCTCAGGAGGAGCCTGGGGACAGAGAATTTGGTGACGTGCTTTGGGGTCCCTGCTGGCAGAGGGACCTCCTGTGGAGATGGAGAAACAACCTGGCTTCAGTCTCAGCTCAGCCTGGTAGTCCCTGAACCTCCCTGGGGCTCCTTCCTGTGCCGAGCCCAGCCCTGAAGGCGGGGCTGAGCAGATGTGAAGCTGTTCGGGATGTGCTTGGAGGAGCTGACTGGAAAAAACCTTGGGAGAAGGTGTAGGTGTTGAAACTGGGGGTGTGCAACGTGCAGGTTGGGGTTTGTGGGACCTGAGTTGATCCTGATTTGTGTGTAAAGCAGTTTGAAAAACACTGCTGTGAAATGTCAGGGAAGATGCAGGTCTGGGGTGTGGAGCACAGAAGGGGAGAGGAAGGGGATGGAGGGACAGCAGTGCCAAAAGATGGCAGGATTTAATCGTAGCTGGCAGCCTGCTAATTGGTAATGAAGAGGCCTGTCCCAAATCTGCTGATACACAGCTCCTCCTGGAACTGCTTGTTCTGCTCCTGACAAGGTCCTGCAGGATCAGAGGCCTCCCAGCACAGGGAGAGCAAAGCCCTGCCAACCCTCCCCTTTTTTTTTTCTTAGGAATTACAGAAATTCTGCTTCCTCTGCAGAAGGGGATGCAATCAGAGAGGGGGCAGGGACTGTCTGGCTGCTGCTGCAGCAAAATAAACTGTTGATTCTGGAGTCAAACATATGTCTCTTCCTCAGGGGAAATGGCATTTTTCAGACACGCTCCAGGTGGCTGGTGGGTTTAGATGAGTAAGTCCAGAATGTGTTGGTGGAGATCAGTTAGTTCTACCCTACAGGACCCCAGCCTTCCTTCCTTTCTTCCAAAGAAGCCCATCTCTCATCACAGCTCAGATGTGTTGCTCCATCCCTTCCCTTCCCCACTCCTCCCTCAGCTTTCTGAGGAGGTTGAGATGCAAGACTGGAATAAGTTAATATTTTTCTCTGCGACTGTGCTGAATTATCTTCAAATATAGATTGGAGGGATGGGAGAGGCTGGTGTGTGTGAACCACACAGCTCCTTCCAGTTTTCTCCTGCAGTTCCCTGAAAAGAGCTGAACACTGTAAGCCAAGTGGAAGATGGAAGGGGGAGGGTAAGAAGCAGTAAGTGGGAGCTGATGGGAGGAGAAAAGGTGTCCTCACACCTCCATGCCCCCAGTGCCCCAGGTGGTTTGAGTGCAGCCTCTTGGCTCGGGGATCCTCTTCATCCTGGGGCAGCTGGATCTCTTGGCTCCTTGTGGTGCCCCATGTGGTTTGTTCATGTTCCCTGGAAGCTGGAGGCTCAGGGTAGGGCCCTGCTGTCCTGGGGACACCTCTTGTGCTGTTGGGCATCTGGGTGAGGAGCAGCAGGTGGGAACTGAGGCTGAAGTCGAAAGAGCAATCCTGTCTGTAGGTGCAGAAGTGATTTCTGTAAGCATTGGGAACGTGGGGGTTTATTTGCTTGTCTGAGGGATTAAGTAAACCTGAAATGGGTGTAGAGGTGTCCTGTGCATCCAGGATGACCAGTCCATTGCTGGGGCCTTTTCTGCCAAAGCCTCCAGACAGATTTTGGGTCTGACAGTGCACGGGACTGATCCATAGAGCAGCAGCATCCTCTGAATCCTGCAGATGTGCACAACAGCAGAGACTGAGGTACCAGACAGGGGCAGGGAATGCTGAATTATTTTTAGACAGACAGCCCAGATTTTGGGTCTTTACAGCTGCAGTCGTTTCTGTAGCACTTTCTGAGGGGCTGAACTTTTTACCTTCAAAATGCAGGTCGTGGTTTTACTTTGACTGCTTTGCTCAGCCTTCTGAGTGCTTCCACACACTGGGAATGGATTGGGTCTCTGCCATCTCAGTTCAGCCACTGGCTCATCCAGAGTCCCTTCTCAAGCTGCAATATCTGTTGTAACTGCTCTGCCAAAATGACTTGGATGCTGTTGCAGCAGGCCCAGGAGAGTCTGGGATCACCTCCTGAAGTTCCTGGCAGAACCCAGCCTCTATTTAAGCTTTTTTCAATCCAGCTAGTTGGCAGAGCAAATCACCTGATCTTCCCTTAGCTTTGTGTGAAGAAAATGAGAGCTGACCCCTGAGATGTGCCCTCCTGGGACTGTTGAGCCCAGTGTTGTGTGGTGGAAGAGGGGAGGTTGTGCTGGGACAGCACCCAAGCCCAGCTTCTTTCCCTGTGGATCTCAACGCTGGTTGTTTTAGGCCTCTTATTACCTGCAAAGGTTTCCTCTCTCTCCATTTGCCCATCTGTGAATTTTTTATGATGACACAGGCTCCAGGCTGCAAACAGTCTCTGGTTCGTTGCAGATTGGCCTGGTGACAACCTTGATAACCACGGTGGTGACCATGTCATCCATAGCACAGCTCTGGGACGACGAGTGGGACATGGTATTCATCTCACTGCAGGTGAGGGGACTGCCATGGGGCTCCTCCGGGTGGGAAGAGGCTCCAGTGCAGCTGAATGCCAGGGATTTGGTGGCCTTCTGGAGCATGAAACTCGGTCTTGATGTTTGTCACTCCCAAATTTTGGCAATGCAGAGCTTGCAGCCAAACTCCCATGGAGTTTGCAGTGCCACTAAATCACTTTGTCTCCATCTCCTGGGCTCTTTCCTTTCGGCTCAGTCCTGGGCTTGGCTGCAGTTTGAGGTGGAAAATCCTGAGGCTGATGTGACTCAGAGTTGCTGGAGGGAGAGGACAATTTGCAGTTCCTCCTCAAGGCTGTGAATGTTGGTATCCAGTCCTGGAGCATCCTGCTCTTCCCAGTCCTGTGGCAGGAGTACTCTGGGATTATTTCCACATAGCACATGTATTTTTTTTTTAATATATGTATATAAATATAAATTTCTGGGCTCCGGTGCTGTTTTAAAGGAAGTCTTTTGTGGGATCCTGCAGGGCTATAGAAATACTAGTGAAAAGTACTTCCAAACTGGTAATTTCTTGATAGAGCTTCACTCTGTTCCTTATTTTCATCTTCCTCAAAAAGGAGTCCAAAAATATTTTGCCCATGAAAGGCTAGAAAGATTTTACTGGTAATCACTGATGTATATTTGGGAGTATGCAAATATATGCAAATAATGAGGGTGGAAATGGCATTCACACAAGTGACTAACATTTCTCAGAAGTGCTTCATTTTATTGGGTGTTTTTTTTAAGATTTAGGCAGCAGTTGGAGGGCAGAAGCATGACTCAGATGAGACATCTCCAGCTTTGTGTCACGGTGATGCACAGTCCAGTGTGTTCAGAGAATTACAGCAGAGTTTGGGTTGGAAGGGACCTTAAAACTCATCCAGTCCCACCCCTTGCCATGGGCAGGGACACCTTCTCCTATCCCAGGTTGCTCCAAGCCTTGGACACTTCCAGGGCTGGGGCAGCCACAGCTTCTCTGGGCAACCTGTGCCAGGGCCTCCCCACCCTCACAGCCAGCAATTCCTTCCCAGAATCCCATCTAACCCTGCCCTCTGGCAGTGGGAAGCCATTCCCCCTTGTCTGTGTTATTACCTGAGCTATTTCCCCTAAATGGGGTTCGAGTTTTCCTTCTCTACCTTCACAGTGACCTAAGTGCCAAAGGCAGTGGCAGGATTTGGAAGAAGCCGCGGCCAAAGCAGAAGCAGGAACCCGAGGATATTGAATCCAGCTGGGAAAGTGGTGGTGTGGTGCCCCACGGAACCTGCAAGGCCAATGAGTTTTCAAGGTGCTGGGGTGGTTTTAATCCTGTTTTAACCTTGTTTTTCTCTCGTGTTCTTGTGCCCTGCAGGCCACAGCCCCTTTCCTGCACATAGGAGCCCTGGCAGCAGTCACAGCACTGTCCTGGTTGGTGGCGGGGCAGTTTGCACGGACAGAGAAAGCCAGTGAGTACCTCCCGTGGCCCTGGGGGGTCAGGGGCTGCTCAGGGGGTGCTGGGCCACTGGGTCCTCTTGTTGGCAAGCAGCTGGCAGGGCTGGTTCCTTGCCAGGGTTCAGTCTCCATCCCAGACACAGCGGGGATGTGGATGCACCCAGATCCCGTGACTCAATCTGTGCACGCCGGGGCTGGAGC
Organism: Cephalopterus ornatus; assembly: GCA_013396775.1. Taxonomy (NCBI): domain Eukaryota; kingdom Metazoa; phylum Chordata; class Aves; order Passeriformes; family Cotingidae; genus Cephalopterus; species Cephalopterus ornatus. The sequence goes on along the minus strand of VZRE01015053.1, from coordinate 56,391 downwards.
CGAAAAGGTTGTTTTCAGTGATGGAATGAGTAAAAGCATCGAGATTTCCATCAGTCTGCTTTAGGAAACATAAATGCAGCTCATGTGAAATGTTCTTCTCTGTAGCTCAGCAGTCTCTCCCTCCCTCTGCCCCCTTGGCTCTTGTTCACCTGGGTTTCCAGAAAGCTTTCATGGAATTGTTGGCTGTGGTGCAGCAGCACCCGAAGGGCTCAGTAGGGATCTGATCCCCTGATCACAAACTCACTGAGGTTGGAAAAGCCCTCAAAGATCGAGTCCAACCATTCCCCAGCACTGCCAAGGCCACCACTGACCCACGTCCCCAAGTGCCACATCCACAGGGCTGTTAAACCCCTCCAGGGATGGGGACTCCCCCGCTGCCCTGGGCAGCTGTGCCAGGGCTGGGCAGCCCTTTTGGGGAAGAAATCTTCCCTAATATCCAACCTAAATTTTCCCTGGCTGTTTGGGGAGTTGAGGGTTCTGCTTTAAATCCGTATTGAGACGTGGTCAGAGGTCTCAGGGAGCAGAGTGGGGAAGGACATGCTGAGCCAAGCTGTTCCTCCAGGTTTTCCTGTGAAATAATTTGATCCTTTCTGTGCCCTCAGAAGTGGTTTTCTCCAGGGCAGCCAAGGATGTTCTCAGACATTGGTGCCAGCTCCAGAAAAATATTGGTTTAATTGGTATTTAACCTGCAGTAAAATACAAGCCCTGGAAGGATTTGGCAGCACTTGCAAAAGACTTCCAAGAAGTGGGAGTTGAGAATGAGGAAATGTCTGAAGATGGAAAGATTCTGTTACCCAGAGAGCACTTTCAGGAGAGAATTGTGCCTTAATTTATAAATGTGTGCCAGTAAGGCTTTACCTGGTTCTTCTTAACTGTGTCCCAGCATGTCATGAGGGTGCCAGTTGAGGAGGATTTGTGGTTCTGCCCGGAGCAGAGCCTGCATGGGCTCCTTCTGAATTCCTCCTCCTTTCTCTCTTCCTCTGAGTTCCCTGAAAATGGCTTTTGATTATTTTTTTATTTTCCACCATTTGTAATCTTGGCCTCCTTCTTTTGTTTATTTTTTCTTGTTTCTCTTTTTTCTCGCTTCTCATTTCCTTCTCTTTGTTCTGATTTCTTTTTCTCATTTCTTTTTTCTCTTTCTTTTGTTTCTCTTTTTTCTTTCTGTTGTTTCTCTTTTTCTTGTTTCTCTCCTTGTTTCTTTTTTCTTGTCTCTCTTTTTGTTTCTCTTTTTATTCCTTGTCTCTCTTTTTTCTCATTTCTTTCTCCATTCTTTTTTCTCTTTTGTTTCTTTCTTTTTCCTTTTTTCTTTCTCTCTTTTCTCCTTTTTCTTGTTTCTCTTTTCTTTTAGAAGCCAGGGAGTTGTTTTCCTTCTCTCTTTCCGCTCCTGGGTTCTCTTTTTATTCGTTTGGTTTTAAGAAAAAAACATTCCTATCTCCTGATCCTAAAGTTATTTCAGAGTCATTTTACTTGTGAAAGGTAACTTACCTAAAAGAGGAACCTTCTCCATCTTACACCCAATTTGTTTTAAAGAGGGTTTATTTGTTTATTTGTTTGGTTGGTTGTTTGTTTTGGAGGTCATCCCGTGAATCCCAAAGCCTTTGCAAAATAAGTAATTTTTTTAAAATGAAAAATTAAGTATTTTGCTGTAACTTCGTGGTTTCAGGTGACTCCAACTAGCTCAGGAGTCCAGAGGTGCCTGTTGCCCTCTATAAGGAACAAAGTCTGTTGGGCACAAGGGCTGTTTCTGTTGCACTGTCAGCACGTTCCAGAGATTCCCAGAGGGCCTGGACTCTGTGGGAGTCACTGGTGGAGTGGGAGGCAGGACTGCTCAGCTGGCCCCAAGTGCTGCAGCTCCATCACAGCCCAAGGGTTTATTGAAACATCTCCGACTCTATCAGGAAAACATCACTGCAAGTGAGCTCAGCTCTGGCTGCAGAACTCCGTGCAGAGGAGTTGAAGTGCCTGAGCTGGGTGTTGGTGGGGAGCCCCCAGTACAACCACAAGGATGTTAAATGCACCAGCGTGCTGCCTTGGCCTGTTCTGAGCTCTGTGTAAGTGGCCATCTGTTCCTGCTGCCAGGCAGGGCAAAATTTGGTGCTGTCCCACCCAAAGGGTGGAGAATCAGCTGTGTTTTGGGCTGCATTGCTGGGGTTTGAATAACTGACTCCACATTTTGCTTCCCCGATACCAAATGAAGTGAAAACCTCCTTCAGGACATGATTTATTTTTTTCTTTAATAGTATTTGGTTTTCCCTAAACACAGAGCTCTGCTGTTACACTGGGGGCAGCGGCTGGGGACTTCTCTGGAGGAGCACAGAGGTGTCCTGCCTTCGCTCCTGTGGGTGTGGGGGGCTCAGGAGCAGCGTTTTCACCGGCTGTTTCCCTCTCTCCCCATCTCAGCCTCCCAGATGCTGATGTTCTCTGCATACCTCGCCGTTGTAGTTGCACTTTACCTCGTCCCCCTCACCATCTCCTCCCCCTGCATCATGGAGAAGAAGGCCCTGGGACCAAAGCCGGCCATCATAGGGCACCGTGGAGCACCCATGGTGAGTAGCCCCACGTGCTTCCACCCTTCTGCCCGTGGGAAGGGTGTGATTCCAGAGAGCATGCATGTCCGCTGTGAGTCCGAGAACCCTCCTGACTGGAATTACTGTGGGAATGAAGCTGTGCACCAACCTGGAGTTCAGGCCACCCCCCAGATGTTTAAGTTGCCTCCCAAACACAAGGGCAATCCTTGCCGTGCTCAGGCTGGTTTGGGCGCTGTTTTGGCTGCTGGTTTTCATAGAATCAGAGGATGTCAAGGGGTTGGGATGGACCCAAACCCCCCCTGCCATGGCAAGGACACCTCCCGCTAGAGCAGGTTGCTTAAGGCTGTGTTCAGCCTGGCTTCAGACCCCACCAGGGATGGGGCAGCCTCAGCCCCCCTGGGCAGCCTGTGCCAGGGCCTCACCACCCTCACAGTAAAATATCTGCTTCCTAATATCTAACCTAAATATTTCTTTTTGCTGGATTTTGCTCTCCAGGCTTGACCCGCGAGCTGGAGCAGTAGAAGTTTCTGATATTATTATTATTTTAGAGCTTGGAGCTCAGTGTCCATGTCCTCAGCAGCAGTGGTTGCACTCAGCTCACAGCAAAATGCCCTCGAGGATGTGGCAATCTGCAAAACTAAAAGCTGTGCTGACCTTGCCATGAGTGCCCTGTGCTCATGCATTGCAGATCAGCATGAGAATGGGTGAGGTGGTGAAACATTCTGCCTCTGGGTAGACCTTGAAATCATAATCACATAGTCCTTTCTTCTCCAAGGCTTCTGGACCTGTCCAGGCAAAAGATACAGCAACGTTGGCTTGGGCAGAGCCACGGAGTCATGGAATAGTTTGGGTTGAAAGGGTCATCCAGTCCAGAGCTGTCATAGGGTGGCACATCTCTAGTTTGGGGGACTTCTGTGCCCAGGTCTGTGGAGTGGTCACATCCCCATCTCTCTGTGCTGGCTGATTGACTTCAAAGATTGCAGTATAGGCATGAGTCTTGGGAATGAATTTAATTTTTTTAAGGCATCCAACTAACATTTTTCTGGCATTCAAAGCAGAAAGAAATACCTGTATAGGCTGTTGGAAGCTATTTTGCAGGCTGGAGTGTGCTTGAGCTCCTCTCCAAGCTCAGGGCTGTGCACTAGGAGTTTGCTGGGTGAGATAAACACCTGTCGTGACACAAGTATTTTATTTTAGTTCTCTTTATTTTTCACGTTTTCTTTCTCTAAGCAGCCCCTTGAAATGCCAGCTTCATTTGCATCACTCCTTTTAACTGTATTTCCCCTGTGGGCGGTGGGATGAAGTTCTGGGCACAAGAAATGGTTTTTGCTGTCCTGCTGGGTTTGTACCAACCACGAAGGCCAGGAGAAGCCAAGTGAGAACCCGGGCTCTGCGTGCTTTCTGCAAGACGGGAAATCACAAACCCCGTGGGGAGATTTTCTTCCTGTGGGGTTTGCAGACCTCTGTGCCCTCCACAGCCTTCTGAAGAAACTGAATGGCAAACAAATCCCTTCTGTCTTTGAGGAATTTACATAAAGCTTATCTGCAGCAGGAATCCCGGCTGAGAGTTCTTCCTTGTTCTTCTTGTTCTTCCTTGGAGCCAGCAAACACTTGTTGCAGTAAGGAAGAAAAGAACTTCCTTCTGGGAAGTGCTGATTGTGTGTTAGAGGTTGATGAAGAGCAGCAGTGGAGCTGTGCCAGGTGCTGTTTAGCAGGGCACATCCCTCCTCTTCCCATTCCACGGCACCCTGAGCTGGTTGTCTGTGAGCAGCAGGTGGTTTGCTCTGAGTCCCAGGAGAACCAAGATCAGGGACCAGCAAGCCTTGTTCCACCCGCCAAGCCTGAGGAGCTGGCAGCACGTCCCCTGAGGAGCTGGCAGCAGCTTTATCCGACTGCTCTGCCTTTGCTGCACGTGGAGTGAGTGCCCTGGAACGGCAGAGCTGCGCCGGGATGGGAAGGATGAGGACCAGAGTGGTCAAAATGTCCTTCTGTGCTCCTGTCTATGCCCGGCTTTTCACTGTGTCAGGTGTCACCTGGAGTTTGAAGAGCTGCAGTGCAAGCCCTCGGGTTGTCCTAGGTCATACCTGCTTTGTTTTTTGGACTTAGTGATTTTAAGCCTTGCCAAAGGCACTGCTGGCAGTGAGGTGGTGTTTCACAGGGCTGCTCGGGATGCTTTTGCTGCTGAGCCCACGTGTGTGTAGATGGAGTTTGGAGAAGTGGCCAGGTGGAGCTGGGGAGCATGAAACAGCCCAGGGAAGGGTGGACATTGGGCTGTAGGACACAGCCAGCCTCCCTCGGGCAGTGCCATGGAATCACAGCATGGTTTGGGTTGGAAGGGGCCTTAAACACACCGGTGGGTCTCCAGGCTGAGCCCCTCCCCAGCTCTTTTCTTTACATTAAAAAGGCATTAGGCTGAACAAAAACTGGTGGTTTCTTGGATGGTTTGGGAGACTTTGGTGGTTTTGAGGGGACCTTTCTTTCGTTTTATCTTAGGTACCAAAACGTTGCCACCATTTATTTGGGGTGGTTTGGGTTTTTTTTTTTTCTTTTTTTTTTTTTGCTTTGGTTTGTTGTACAGCTTACGCACAGATTAAAAATGAGGGCAGTTAACCTGTGTGCTGCCCAGTCAGTGGCAGCAAACAGTCCCAATTGGCATCTCCTGGAGGCCTGGAGAAAGGCTCATGCTCGCTGAGATAAATCCCTGTCAGCTCAGGGAGTCTTTCATTAAATCAGCCTTCAGCTTTTCTCTGTGTGTGCAGGGCAATAACGAGCTCTCATCTCCTGGATGGAGTTATTAGATCCCTAATGGCTTTTGCTTATGAGTTTATCCTGTTGTCCAAGGCAGTTTTGGGTGTTTTTTTTTTTCTCTCGGTTTGTTTTGTGCTTTTCCCCTTCCTTTCAGCCTAGTTGAGCTATTTCCTGGAAAGTTGAATCATAAAATCCCAGAGTGGCTTGGGTTGGGAGGGACCTTCAAGACCCTCTAGTTCCAACCCCCCAGGGTTAGTTATGGATGTTCTCTAAATATGTTCTCTTAAAATATGAAGTCCTAATGTAAAGTTACATTTTATTTATTTTATATTTTAGACAGAATTGTTGTTGCCTTGTAGTAACCTGGGCCACTAGTGCTGAAATCCAATGTACTGGCAGATCCCACACTAAGCCCCGTAGAGGGAACTTCCAAAGGGCATCATTTTACATTTAAAAAAAAAAAAAAATCATTTTTTTAGGCGTTGCCCTAACTGTACTTTGTGGTTTTTTGTGCAGTTCCAGATTAATATTGGAAAGGAGATATAAGAGAGAGAAAATAAATATAATAATAACAATAATAATAACAATAATAATAATAATTTTTTAAAGCTCAGATTTCCAAAAGGACAAGAAAATATCCTTGAAACATGTTGATGAAACAAAAATCAGATCCTGTAGTGCAGATCAGTGGACAATCAGAGAATCCCAGGATGGTTTGGGTTGGGAGGGACCTTAAAGACCATCCCATTCCACCCCCTGCCATGGGCAGGGGCACCTTCACTAGGCCAGCCAGAGGTGCTGCTGTTAGTTTGGATTAAAATATTCTGTCCAAGCTCCTTCCTTAACCTCCCCAGTGTGCAAATGATGTCATGGTTTTTTTAAGTCCTGGCTAATTAGTGGAAAAATACAACATGGTGATGTCCAGAGCAAGGTTATGCTGCTCTAACTAACACGGTTTCATAATCTTCATTAAGGAGGGTCCAAAGCTCTTGACTCTGTTTGAATGCATTTGCAGTGGATTTTGGAGCACAAAAATAGTCCAAATGAGTTCATTCACGGGTAATTTTGTAGAAGTGACTTGCTGTGTCTCTGCAGCAGGGAGGAATGAATAGCAGCCTGATTTTTAAGGGGTGAGCCTTTCAAAGCAAGCACAGAGAGGAGGAGCAGCTCCTCCAAACCCTGTCTGGCTTCCAGTGATGTAGGATTGTATAGGAGAGGGGATTTGGGCTGAAATCATTGCTTTGTGTCCCAGGTTTCTTTAAGAAATTGGTTGAGTCCATTGCTGCAAAGCTGGATTTAGGATTTAGACATAACAGACATAACATGCCTGAGTATATATTGTATCTGAATATTGTTTCAAGGAGGAAGCCCCTAAAGAACCCTGGAGGGAGACAGAAATACAAGCAGAAAGATTGTGCATTTATTTAGTTACTGCAGTTTTCCTGTGAAACCTTTTTAAACAAAAAAGTCACACTATAATTTTAGCAGTTTATTTCCTGTAACAGCAACTGTCCTATTTGGATGCATCTCTGCCTTAAATGTGCTGAACTTGGGGATTCAGCTCCCTCTTTTTTGGAGGCATAGAGTCAGGCTGGGATGATGGAGATACCTGTATCTCAGATTCTCCCTTCTCACAAAAAATCCTCCCATTGCAGAGGGTATAAACTCCTGGTACAGGGGGATGTGCCTCCAGAGTGGGGCCAGGGGAGCCTCTGGGAAGAGCTGGATTTTAGGGAACAAGGTTGAATTTGCTTTCCTGGCTTTCTGGTTGATCTTCAGTGGGTAACGCCATCGGTGTGCGCGGCTCCTTCAGTCCCTTGCAGTGGAAGGGCTGCAGTGAGGTCTCCTGGGGGCCCTTTAGGCTCTGGAAGGTTCTCTGGGATCTGCCCAGGAGAGGTGCTCGTGGGGCTGTGGGTGCAGCTCGTGCTTGGCGTGCTGTCACATCTTGAGCTGGGTGCCCAGCAGCCCTCCCTGCCCAGCTGGCTTTCTCTAGCTCCGCTCTCTCTCCTCTGAGGACTCCTCGCTGGATTTCCTTCCCGAGAAGCTGGTGCTGAGCACTGTGCTGCAGCGAGAGGATCACCTTGCCAGGGTTACCCTGAGCCACCTGGGAAGGGAAACCCGAGATGCTGAAAGCAACCCAAGGAGGCAGGAGCGAGGCTGGATGGGATCCCCAGGTCTTTGTGGCTGCTGCTCTCTGCTGACAGCTCTGGGCATCGGGCACATGACAAAACCCTCCCTCAGCCCGACCAGGGGTGACCCAGCGCTGGGCTCTGCCAGACCCTGAGGGTGGGGAGAGTTGCCTCTGTCTTCGCCCAAACAAGTCTGGCTTTGATTAGGAGCTTTTTTTAGGAAGATCGTGTGCCTCTGTGTTGCCTTTGTCGAACAAACATCCCAATGAACTGGTCCTGATGTGCCAGAGGAATTCGGTGAGATAGCAGGGCTGTGAGAAGGTGGTTGCTGACATTTGGTCTGATTGTTTTACCCGTGAGCTGTAAAGTGATCAGCTTGTAAGGAAACAAATGACACCTTAGACACTTGAGCAGGTTTTTATCTGTATTTATTTTTGTGGGCATCTTGCTCACGTGGTGCAATTAGACCTTTGCTCTTAATTATTCCTCTTTCCAACCCCTGGGTGATCCTTGAAAATCATGGGTTGTGAAAGCTTGTGTCTTGATTGAAACTTAGTCCTGTCCATAGGGATAAATTTTCTAGGCTTAAGGCTGCTTTTTAATTATTGTTAAAACTCACTCTGACATTTATTATTAGAGAAACTATCTGATTTTTAGTCCAATAGGTGACTTTATTGAATGACTAGATGCAGAAATAAAATGCCTGATACACAATGTGTGGTCTAGTTGTTCTTCCTGGTGTGGATAACACCCTGCTTTATGGTCTATAAATATGCATTTCTTTCTATAATGGCATTTGAAACACTGTTTGCATAGAAAAGTAGGAGAATGAAGAACTGTAAAGGTGTAACCTGCAAAACAAGATTGTTTTGGCTCTCTGGTATCTCCAAACTCTCCTCCCAGCATCCTTGCTGATGCTGCTGTGTAAACTTTCCACGTGCTACTGACCTCTCATTGCTTTTGGAATATTTTTTCCCTGTAGTTGGCACCAGAGAACACTCTGATGTCCTTCCAGAAGGCAGTGGAGCAGAAGGTGTATGGAGTCCAAGCTGATGTTGTATTGAGGTGAGTCAGGGGGCTGGTTAGTCTGAGGCTGTCTGGGGATGGTCCAAGCCCCTGGTGGGTCTTTCCTGTCTGGTGTGTCTGGTGGTTTCTGCTTTTTCCCATTGGAAAGGGCTGTGGTGAACACATCCAATAACTCCTGCATGTCTCCCACATCCAGTAACTCCCGTGTGTCTCCCACATCCAGTAACTCCCATGTGTCTCCCACATCCAATAACTCCTGCGTGTCTCCATTTGTGATGCACAGATGCCCCTAATCGTTTCCCTCAGATGGTGGTGAAAGGTGAAGTTGTCCAGATGGGGGAACCTGGATTCCTTTGTCACAAAACTAATCTCCATTTGCAGGAAGGCTGGAATTTATCCTTGTTTTATTCCAGTGAAATACAGCACCTGCTTTCTAACCTGGCTCTTGGTGATCCCTCACTTTGTCTCATTTCCAGTTATAAATACAAGAAAGACTCAAAGCAAATACTTTATTTTTTCCCTGACTTGCTTTGGAGGTTTGTGTTGATGGCAAGATGTTTTTGCCTGGTGATGGGGGGAAGTTTAATTGTTAATTGCTTTCTTTTTACTTTGCACAATTTTTTTGAGAGAAAATGATTTAAAAACCAAAGGACTTTCTCATACACTCAGACCCATCCCATCCTGCTCCCTGCCTGTTACACATCCCAAACCAGTGGCCCTGGTTATAAAGCCAACTTTGCACCGATAGCGGGAGCATGGAATTGCTGCTGTTCCTCTCTCTCTCCTACCCCCTCCCACAGCTCTTCTAAAGCTGCATTCCTGCCTCTGAATTATTGTTTCAAACCTGTGCCTGCCAATACCTTGTGGTTAACCTTGAGTGGTGCTGAGTGACTCCGTGGTGGGAAGGATTGGAAAGGAAGGAGCAAATGTGAATTGCCTCGTAGGTTTCCACACTGTGGTAAAGGCTTAGTGGTGTCTGATGAGGAGATGGTAAGACTCGAGCTCCTGTGACCCTTAAACACCCCACACTCTTCACTCTGCACTTGTTTAGCATCTTTTCTTTTTTTTCTTTTTTTTTCTTAAACTGTATTTATTAAAATCTCTCCTGACTGCAGGAGCATGGTGTGCTGAGCTTGGGGTTGCTGTGTCAGCATGTTGCTGTGGGCTGGGGGGAGTGTTGGCCCAGCACATGCTGGAAACAGCAAATAAAGGTATCAGTGACCTCTGTGATAAGGGACTTCTGCAGGCACTGGTAAAGCTGAGGCAACATTTGCTCCGTCATCTAAAACTGGGTTTCATTTTCCCTATAGCTCTTTGGGGGGGTGAGTGCTCTGGGTTGTCTCCCAATTCAAGTGGGATTTGTATCTTCATCCCACCCCTTTTCCAAGCCTTCGTGTGAGTCTCCTGTTCTGAAGATGGGCTCCTTGCCTTGGAAAATGTCGTTGTTATCAGGCTGGCTTTGTCCTGATTCCCGAGTGCAGACAACTGCCCCTGATAGAAACCATCCCTGCCCTGCGTGGGGTCACCACTGACCTGGGCACAGAAAACTGGGGGGAGGAAAGTTTAAAACAGATTTTGCATTTCCCAGAACCTTTGTTCTGTAATATCCAGGTGACTTTAAAAACCCAGGGCATGCATTTGGCTGCTTAGTTTCATCTGAGAGTTGGGTTTTCTTCAAGATGCATGAACTTGACACCTCATGTGGGTGTGGCAGTTTTCGATTGGAAAAGGCAGTTTCAGAGCGTTTTTGGTAGTTTGGTATCCTTGCATCTTGTTGAAAGCCTTAATGTTCACATCTAGTCTGAGAGCCTTTGAAAATCTCACTCATCATCTGCTCCAAACAGTCTGAGGATAGTTTGTGTGTGTTTGTCTGTGCATCCAGGAAAACCTTGGATGTTTTGGGGAGCTGCAGGTGCTGAGAAAGCTTTGGTTCGCATGAGCATTCAGGGTGGGTGGTCCTGTCCAAGCTGCCTGAGTCTGAAAGTCTGGAAATTTTTGAGGGGATAGTGGGGAGGTGGGAGGGAGAGATGGGTGAGGGATGGACAGGGTTGTGTCACGTATGAGTGACTGCCAACATCCAGCAGGTATCTACGAGATGTTTTCCTCGGGGTGCACCTCAGCTGCTCTTGGGGGTGCTGGGGGGGTGTTGAGCTGGATGAGACCTTCACAGTGGTTTGGATGTGAAGCCATGAGAGAGGCTGGAGTGGGAAGGGGCATTTCTCTCCTGCTGTGAGCACGGCCGTGCACCTCCTCCTGTAACAGGGCGCCTTTGCCTTTGCAGCCACGATGGAGTTCCATTCCTGATGCACGACAAGACACTCAGGAGAACCACAAACGTGGAGGAGGTGTTCCCGGAGCGGGCCTACGAGCACTCCTCCATGTTCAACTGGACTGACCTGGAAAAGCTCAATGCTGGGGAGTGGTTCCTTCAGGTGCGTACTGTGGAGCCACGGCCATGGCATGGCAGCTGATGCCTAAGTCCTCTTGGAGGTGGAAAGGTGGAGATGACACATCTCCTCGGTGGTGTGGGCCAGAGTGCAGCGAGGCCAAGTGTCCATGAACCACATTTAGTCTATCTCTACTAAGCTTGGTCTAGAAGTCATATTGTCTTTCTGTGCCACCTGGAAGAAGGGACCTTAATGCCTGGTTGACACCAGAAAGAACTTCAAGACCCTCAGGAGGGTGAAGGTGATAAAGAGGGCAGAAAAGACAGTGTGTTATAAGCTGTTCCTTTTTCTTGAATTTCCTTTTAGAGACAATCATCTTCACAGAGAAAAAGTAAGGAATTCGGCCTGGGGGAGTCTGGACTTTGTGGCAGTGATACTGGGATGTGCTTTGCTTTCAGAATGATCCTTTCTGGACAGTGGGGTCTCTCTCAAGGTCTGACTACTTGGAAGCTGCCAACCAGTCAGTCTGCAAGCTTCAGGACATGCTGGAGGTGATCAAGGACAACACATCAATCATCCTGAACTTCCAGGACCTACCATCAGCTCACCCCTACTACAGCACTTACATCAACATCACCCTGGAAACCATCCTGGCATCGGGAATTCGGCAACAGGCTGTGAGTGCTGGGGGGGGGGTTGGTGATGTTTCCAAAGGTGCCTTCCTTGTGGTTTCCCTGAGTCCTTGGGTGTTGTCTCCATTTGGGCATCAATCCTTGAGGGATTAACTTCAGACAGTTGATTGGAAATGCCACCCTGTGCCGGGATGTCATGCTGGGGAGGACTGGGATGGGCCTCTGAAAGCCTCCAGAGTGGTGGCTGATGCAGCAGTGAGGGGGCTTGACAGCACCTCGGGGTGTGCTAATGGTGGTGTGGCTCAGAGATGGAGGGATGTGGTAATTCCCAGCAATCACAGCATCCCAGGCTGGTTTGGGTTGGAAGGGAACTTAAAGATTATGTTGTTCCACCCCCTGCCACAGGCAGGGACACCTTCCACTAGCCCAGGTTGCTCCAAGCCCCGTCCAACCTGGCCTTGGACACTTCCAGGGATCCAGGGGCAGCCACAGCTTCTCTGGGCAGCGTGTGCCAGGGCCTCCCCATCCTCAGAGGGCAGAATTCCTTCCCAATATCCCACCTAAGCACCTAGAGGCGTGGGAGGCTGTGTTTCCTAGGCAGTTTGTGTGACAGACGACGCAGTCTCTCACGTTCCAGCTTTGGAGACCCCTTGGCCATGGCCTGTGCTCTGTCCCGCTCCCCCCCAGGTGATGTGGCTGCCGGACACGGAGAGGCAGCTGGTCAGGCAGGTTGCCCCAGGCTTCCAGCAGACCTCTGGCCTCAAGCTGGACACGGAGCACCTGAGGGAGAAGGGCATCGTGAAGCTGAACCTGCGCTACACCAAGGTGACGAGCGAGGATGTCAGGTACAGCCCTGCTGGGCCTCTGCCCACGTTGCATCCCTGTGCCCTGAGTGCATCCTTCCCTCATCATCCCAGGCTTCCTGTTTGCCCAGAGCTTTCTTTCCAGATGGACTTGCTCTTGAAAGCTCGAGCTGTACAGGCTTTTCCCTACCCATGATCCAGAAGCCAGGCTGCTCCTGGGGGTGCCCAGCTGCCTGTGACACCTCTATGTGCTAATTCAGTATATGTTGGTCCTCTTGGAAATACAGATGTATCAACTGGCTGATTCTTATGACACTCTCAGCTCTGGGAGGAAGTGGAGGCTTTTCCTGCTCAGTCCCTCCGAGTGCTGTTCCATCCTCCTTAGCAGCTGCCCTTGGCTTCCACTCATCTGCTCCAGAGCTGCTCCCACAGAATTTTGATTAGTCCGAAGTCTGGAAAAGCTTTCAGAAATTTCCCTCTGCAGAGAATTCACCCGTTTCATTCCTGTCCTGTATCAGCTCTTCAGACTGGTCAGCTCATCTCTTTAACAAGACTGGCCCAGGGTGGGGTCCTCTGCTGTATTTGCACCGTGTGATGTGTTGGCTCCAGCTTTGCCCCCTTTCTCAGAGCGGGCAGATTGTTTCTAGTTGGGCTTTTCTGCTTTTTAAAGTTTAAATGCTTGAAAACCAAACAAGCTTGCAGAAGGAAAATATCTCCAAAGGAGCTGCCTTGCTGTATGTTTGAGCTGGAAGGAGGGAAGAGCTGAGCCAGTGGCTGTTTGAGCCATGGTGTCTTTCCTTGGCTGCCAGCTTTACCTGCGGGACAATTCCTGCCTGGTTTTCCCCCTGTGTATTTGCTCTATCCCATGGAGAGAACCTTGTGCCAATCTCCCATCAATCCCACCTGAGCTGTCTCCCAAACCAGACCCTGAGTGCATCCTGAACCCTGAAGACCTTGCGGTGCCCAGTCAAACATTGCTGCAGTCCAGGTTTAACACAGTGCTCTCAATCCCCCCCAAAATCAGGACCTGAATGTCACATTGCTGTGACAACCACCTCTGCCCTTGAGCATCCCTCTGGAGCAGCTTTGAGCTGTGTCCACATCCTGTCCTGTGGCCTTCCACCTCCAAGTGCTTTGCCAATATTGAATTGCAGGGATTAATCTGTGCTGCCCGGTTGAGGGAGATTAGTGATGCTTCTTCCTCACAGATAAGGAAACAGAGCAATTTATGCAAATCTGGGGCCCAGGGAGTCACTGCCAGTGCCTAGTTTGCTGCTGGCAGCTCCTGGCCCTCCAGCTTGCAGCTGTAGCTTCTTGGAAAATGCCCTCGGGAAACTGGAAGCTGTGACTCTGCAACTGTCCCCAAAACACGGGTGTGGAAGTCGTAGGAATTAATGGTGGAGACAGGTCTGTCAATGTTAAGCAAATTGCCTGTGAATTGTTACAGGCCTCTGAGCCAGATGCTGATTTTACATCAACCTGATGAGGTGGTTGTCACAAATACACTCCATGTCCATCATTCATGGGGAAGCTTTGGAGACAGTCTGTGGGCTGGGTCAGACAGCAGCCAAGAGGGGAAGAAAGCTCTGCAGTTCAAACCTTTGGGCTGCAGTGCCCTTGGGTTGCTTAGGAAGCGTTAAAAAACCCCAGAACTCTGCTAAAAAAAACCCCATTTCCTGCAATTCCAAGCACCTCAGTCTGTGATCACAGCTGTGGGGAGGACGGCAGGAGCTCTCCTCTGGGAGCTGAGGCTCTGAGGTTTGGGGAGGCTCTTGCATGTCACCTTGTGTGTCTCCTGGCAGGGACTACGCCATGGCCAACCTGAGTGTGAACCTGTACACGGTGAACGAGCCCTGGCTGTTCTCCATCCTCTGGTGTGCCGGGGTCCCCTCGGTCACCTCCGACAGCCCCCACGTCCTCCGCAAGGTGCCTTTCCCCATCTGGCTCATGGTAAGGCTGGGAAGGGACCCCTGGAAGGAGGCAATGCCGTGGAGAGGTGTTGCCCACCGTATGTCTCAGTGGGGTTTTGCAGGAGGGTTTGGTTGGGTTTAAGGTGCTGTTGGGTACAGCTGAGACAGGAAACTTGGAGCCCACGGGGCTCTGAGACAACATCAGCACACGAAAGGAGGGAGGGTTTAACACTGTTCCTGTTGGCAGTTTTTCCTGATAACATCATTTTGGATGACAGCCTGGCCTTGGGAAGGTCATAAACGCTGTGATTTACACACCACCCCTGCAGCTCCGTGCTTTTCTTGCTCCTTGGTGGTAGCTTCAGCCACGTGTGGTCTCTCTGTGGTTGCACAAACCAGGAGGTTTAAGGTCTGCTTCTGTTTCTTGTCTTCCAGCCTCCAGACGAGTACCACCTAATCTGGATCACGTCTGATCTCATTTCATTTGTCATAATTGTAGGAGTTTTTATATTCCAGAAGTAAGTAGCCTTGTTACAGCTCATCTCTTGTGCATTTGTGACGTGTGTTTTTGTTCAGAGCCTGGAGTGGAGATGGGAGAGAGGCTCTGCTCCTCAATGCTTGGACTGTAATAGCAGGGAAAGGTTTATTTAAAAATCCATGTGAAGATAAAAGCAGTAATTCCACTCCCAAGATGTTGATACAGAATTGGAAGCAGTCTCTACCTTTTAAAAAGAATGAAAGATCTCAAAATAGCAGCAATAAATGCTTTGCTCTTAATAAACACATGTGGAAGAGAAACTGTAAATGCTTAAGGGAAATGGGTGTTGAGAAAGACATTAAAATGCTTTAAAGGAAAAAGGGTAGAGGGGTTTTGAGATTCCACCAGGATAGTCTTCAAAAAGAGCATGTTATATTTTTCTTAAATCAGTTTGTTCTTGTTTGGAGGAAGAAGAAATAGAAATATTATAGAATCACAGAATGGTTTGGGTTGGAAGATCATCTAGTTCCAAGCTCCCTGGGTAGGGAGTTATTATGGGAGACATTATGATAGAGCAGATCAAATCAGTTGCTTAGTTCAATGCACAGAGAAAGTCCATTTTCCAAAGAAAAGAGAGAGCAAGGATTTGGTGAGGGCGTGGCAGAACCTTTCCTCTAGAAGGGCACTGGGGCTGTGATGTCTGGAATTGTCCTCCACTCCCTCAAATCCATCAGGTGGCTTTATGGAGATATCCCTGATCTTTAGACCCTATATTTCTCTGCTGGATACCCAAATGCACAAAGAGTCTGGAAGCAGAGACTGATCTCTCTGAAGAGGTCAATTGAAGGAATTTGAAGGCCAAGTTGATGAGATATTTGTGGTCTTTGGCCTCATCTCCCAGGGTCTGTTTTAGAAGCTTTTCATGATTCAGAACCAGGAGACCAGAGGTGGAGAAATTAAACTGCTTCAACCTGCTGGGTGGGAACTAGAGGTCCCAGAGCAGAGTGAGGTGATGCTTGGAGAGGGAGAAATCACAACTACGCGGACTTTGCCATAGCATGACTCTTCCTTTCTGCACTGATGATAGCTCTTCCAGCTTGGAAAAGGTTTGATGGAGTAGGGGAAGAGGAAGCAGGATAAGGAAGGAAAGCATTATTGCAGGATTTCTCTTCCACCCTCAGTGTGATACAGGTGGGAAGAGCAGGAAATGCCACCAGCTCTCCCAGGATCCGTCGCCCTGGAGCGGTGAGCTCTGGGCCTGACACACGAAGGCAGTTGCTCAGAGAGGTCTGGCCGTGTGGGGTTCATCAGCACCAAATGTCTTCTTTTGGATCTCTCCCTTGGGACAACTCAACCCCAAGTCGGTAGAAGGAAGAGAGACTGTTACCAGAGGTTGGACTTGCTCTTCCAAGAGCCTTGTGCAGGACAGACCCATTTCCCTGATGCTCCAGTTTCTCCACCACGTGAAAGAATTTGTAGCAGGGCTGAGGATAAATCAAAACTGAGCCTCAGCAGAATTGCAGCTCTGGGAAACGGGGCTTGGCATTTGGCCTTCAGGGTCATGGGTGGTTGTGTGGGGGGAGTTTTTTGTTGGTCTGGTTTGGTTTTGTTGTTTGTTGTTGTTGGTTTTTTTTTTTCCCTCCAAGTCCTTTTTGGGGCAAAGCAGAGCTGCTCCCTTCCTGCAGGGCCGAGGGGGTGGGTGGGAGCAGAGCCACCGCTTCGATGTGCCCGTCCTGTCTCCTCCGCATGGCTTCTCTCCTCCATAGGGTAGGGATTGCTCCTGCTCTTCTGCTCCGGTGACAGGACTGTGGCAGCCTCTCCAGAGGGGGAATACCAACTGGGATGACTTCTAACTAACCTTTTTTTGCCTCTTTGCCCTGTTTATTTTCTTACTGCTCTGACTGTTGTGCATGTTCCTCCTCTTTCTCTCTCTGCTGCATTCTGGCATCTCACAGCTATCACATGATCAGGTAATTCTGGTGCTTTCCTCCTCTTTCTCTTTTTCATTCGATCTTCCTTTCTCTCTTTCTTTCTCCCTCTCTGCTATGGCTTCACTGCAGATGGACAGGGTAGGATGCAGCTTTTCCCTGTGCTTTCAAACATCTGGCTTTGTGGGGGGACCGTGAGGGTTCGGACACTGGGCAGTCCACAGCCACGAGCACCACAGGCATCTGATGCTAGAACCAGAGGATGTTTTCAAGGCAATCTGACCTTCTGTGGCAGTGGTCTAATTCACTGCCTTTTAAAACAGCCCTGTTCTGAGGCCCTGTGGCACTGGGAAGAAGTTGTAACTGGGAAGTTCCCAGTGGATGTAATGCTTTCTCCATGGAAATAATCCCCTGCAAAAGAGCCCCTTCCTTCTGGTATTTGCCAGAGGTTTTTGAGACCAACCTGTTCTAAATTGGCCGATTCTCAAGAAAATCATGTAACCTGTTCAGTGATACACAGTAGCCCTTCTCTGGCCCTGGGAATGATTTAAAAGGGCTGAGAGCAGGAAAGGTTTGGCTGCACTCAGAGCTTGGGACCTTCCAGGAGTCCCCTCCCAGTTACACCGCTGTGGAACTGGAAAGGCAGTGTGAAAATAAAGAGCATTGCCCTTGGGAAGGGAATGAGCCTGGGGTGCTGGATTTGCAGTGCCATCACTTGGGAGCCCAGCTTTCTCCTTTCCCTCCCCAGTCGTTCCCACCCCCTTGGAGGGAAGCGCTGTCGCTTTTCTGCAGTAAAGCCTCCGCCGTGTGCCTCCTCGGACCAAACTCTCCTCGTGTTCCCTCCCCCATTCCTCCTGCTGTGTGCCCTGGGGTCGGATTCCTGAGGACTTGGTTGCTCCCTGTCTGTGCTTACCAGCCCTGTGCCCACCCGCAGCCTCAGGGCTGGCCAGCAGCAAGTGGTGCCTGGGACTCTGGGCTGTGGCGTCTCCCCAAAACCCAGCCTGGCTGTGGGGCCGGGCTGAGCCCCGCTCTGGCTGCAGGGACGTGGGTGTTCTCCCCTTCTGCAGCTCCCCCTCACTCCCTGGCTCGTGGATAAGGACAAGGCAGGCGTGGAGGAGCTGGGCAGGCTTTAGGCACAGCGGTGGCAGGATGGGACTCTGGTTGTGGCTGGCTTGGCTCTGTGCTCGCTCCACCTTCTCACCTCAGTACTGGTGACCTGCCTGCCCCTCTCCCACCCTTTTCCCTGCCATTTTAGCATCTCCCCTCCCACCCAGGGCTCCAGCTGTGTGTGCCCTAACACGGCGTGTGCTGTCTCTGTGTTGTCCTAGTATTTTTTAGTCTGTTCCCACCCTGTGTCCGTCTGGTCTGCTCTGCTGCCAACCTTCCAGAACAGGACCTTCCTGCTGCCTCTCTGGCCCTTTTGCACGCTGCTGTCCCAAACCTGGCCGAGCACAACACAGCCCAAGGGGGTAGGAGAGGTGCTATTTTCTATTAAACCAGCTTTTTTGGAGACCCAGAGGCTGCTGAGCACAGCACGAGTGTTTGGTATGGTGTTGGTTGGAGTGGCATCGTGGTTAAATGTACTGGTGGCTCTTCTAAGAGGGTGTTTCAAAAGCACCCCTGAAAAGTGGGATTACCCTCTCCTGGCTTATTCACCCGGAGCAAGGCACCCCTCCTCGTGCATGTTTTCCCACCCTGGGTGTGACCACAGCCACCGTGGGAGATGGAGAGCAGAGAGCAGTGCTTGTTCCTCTTGGCGGGAGGAGAAACACCCTTGGTCCCTGTAATCCTGAGTCTGGGCTCTCTGTGCCTCAAAATGAGCCATGCTCTCCATGGGATGTCTGGGGTGGGCATGAGATCCCTGTGCCTTTTGGCCACACAGCCCAGCCTTGTGCTGGAAATCCTGGTGTGTGGCAGAGAAAAGACTCGTTGTTTTAGTGGCGTGTTTTGGTCCTGATTTATAGTTTAAGGAGGGTCTTATCCTGTGAGGTCTTGCAAGCACTTTGACCTTAGTGTCCCATGCAGGCAGATCCCACTAAGGCCAAAAATGCTCTTCTTCCAGGTCAGAGCGGCTCAGTTTAGATGATGATGATGGAAGAAAAATATAATTTTTTTAAGTTTTTTTTTAATATACTTTGTCTCTGCCTCTTTGTGTTTCCTCTGTGTTTCCTCTGCATTGCTTCTGTCCGTGGGTCTGTGAGTTTTGTTGTGTTGCCATCCCACCCGTCCTTTTCTCTGTAGCATCCTCCTTCATCCATACCCTGGTCAAAGCCTGCTGGTGCAGTGTCACCCACTGGGATTTGGGAAGGGGGTGAAAACCCCGAGGAATTGACACCAGCTAGATTTTCTTGGAGAAAAAAAATTGCAGAAGCTCTTTTGTCGTTGTGGCTTTGTCAGGCTGGTGCTGCAGACCCAGGCTGGAGATCCGTGAGCTCCTCAAATCCTCTGCTCCTGGGGCTGGGTTAGAAGTGTAAGAGAAGGTGATTGGCACCTAGAAATAAGTAAATAAATAAATAATCACCTTCTCTTTTGTGGGTGAGCCACTAGATGGTGCCAGAAGATCAGAAAGCCCACAAGCCACCCTAAATCCCTGTTGTTTCCCCATCAAATAGCTTTATGGGATGCCTGGCTCTGGCAGGGAGAATGGGATTTAGCTGAAAGCATCCCTCTGTGGTCAGGAGGCAGGAGGAATGGGTGTGGGAGGGTGGGCTATGAAAGCCTGGCCTAAGCAGCAGCCTGTGCTAGGGCTGGACAACCCTTTAGGGGAAGAAATATTTCCTAATACCCAATCTAAACCTCCCCTGACACAATTTGAGACCATTTCCTTGCTGTGTCTCAGTTTTGAGACTTCAAATTGCGTAAGAGCAATTAGAGGTCCCTTCTCCCACAAGCCTGAGGGTGAGGAAAAGGGCCTGGATTCTTTACTTGGCTTGGTGTCTTGTTCTGTTCCCTCTTTCATGCCCTACATCCTTTGGGCAGCTGAAGAGGGCTGTGGGGCAGCTGCAGCCCTTGGTGAAATCAGTCCCTGGGTCTAATTCCGTGGTGGGATTGGGATGCCAAAGGTGGTTAATATGACCTGCCTGTGTGCCCGGCCCCTGAGATACCCACGCTCATCTCCCGACATCCTGCTGCCACGTGGGGTTGTGTGGGTGCCAGGGAGCAAAGGCTTCAGGGTCTCTGGGACTTGGTGGTGGCCACTTGCATTAAAATGCTCCCACACCTGGGGGGACCAGCCCCTGACCTCCTGCTCCCGCCTTGCAGGTGGCGCCTGGGGAGCATCAGGACCTACAACCCGGAGCAGATCATGCTGAGCGCCGCCGTGCGCCGCTCCAGCCGCGACGTCAAGATCATGAAGGAGAAGCTGATCTTCTCAGGTACGGCTGAGGCCCTGGGCTGCAGCCCTCAGCTGCCACCCTGCTGGGGGAGGAGCTGCTCGTGCCTCAGGTGTTGTGTCCTGCTGCATCAAACTGGTGGGACGTGGTCGTGGCTCATCCGTGGCAGGGAGTTGGAGCAAGATGATCTGTAAGGTCCTTTCCAACCCAAACCGTTCTGGGATTCACCCCAAATTGGTTCAGGGATAATACCCCTGCTTTCTCTGCCCTTCCCAGAGATCAACAACGGCGTGGAGCCCACGGATGAGTTGTCCTTCTGCTCTGAGAATGGCTTTGCCAACGAGATCCTCACCCCCACGGACCCCCGGGACTCCAAGCTGCGGATGAACTGAGGGGCTCTGGGCCAGCCCCCTGTGCTCCCTGGCAGTGAGAGCCGTGCTCTTCTGCTCCCTGTGGGATGGGAACCCTGGAGGAACTGCTGGTCGGGCAGAGACCCCTTCCCATACCCCACCACTAACTGCTCCACCTCCCTGGTTGTGAGGTTGGGGGACTTATTTTTGTAAATATGTAGAAAATTTGAATTTTTGCTGTCTTTTTTTTTTTTTTTTGAGTGTAATTTTTGCAGGGCATGAGTGGAAATATCGTGTTCATTAAACCCTCAACCTTATGGCTGAAGGTATTTGAATCTTGATGTGAGAGCCTGAGTCCCCTTGGGGGGTTCTGGGAACATGTTGGACGTGTGTCCCTGTTCTCCCCCTTGCCCTTCCCCAGCCCTGCCCTTGGTGCAGCGACTGTGTAGCTGAATGTTGTGATGTTCTTGTGAAGTGTCGATTTTGTTATGGGGTTTTTTCTGTTTCCCCCTCATTCCCCTTTTCCCGGGCAATTAAATTGTAGCTCTGATGCACCAGGAGGCTGTTTGGAGGAGAGAAGCTTTCCTGGGAGAGGAATCTTCCCTGCTGAAGCTCAGAGCCAGGGAAGGGGTTGCACTGGCTCAGTCACTTGGGCACCTTTTCCTTGTCCCATCCTCCTTCCCCAAAGCCTGGATGCTCCATGGGGAATGGCCTTTTTGAAAAGTCCTGCTGCAGTTTTGAAGGCAAATCCTGAGCGCTGGCTGGAGTTTGGCCACTGCTGGCAGCAGGTTGGATTTTTTTTTCACCTTTTTTCTTTCTTTCCATCTTCTCCCTGAGTTGGGCTCTCCTGGGAGCCTGTGTGGCTTGTGAAAAGCAATGCCAGGGGCACCATCACTGCTTGGATCTGGTTGAAGTGCCTGCCACTCCAAGTGGCATTTGCAGTTGCTCCCTGCTTCCCATTCCTTGCACCCTCATTCCAAGGGGAGGTGGCGCAGTGTTAGCTTCCCCTTCTCTGGGCCATGGGAGGTGCCCATGGGTGAAGTTGTAAATAGTTTGGAAGGTGAAGCAGCCCCAGAGTATAATTGTTCCTGCAAGGAGACCTTTATCCTCCTTGCTTTGAAGGCAGGATCCTTAAAGCTGCACGTTCGTGTCCTCCAAAGGAGTGATGGTCTTGCAGCAGATGCTGAGGGGCTCGTGAAGGCAGGAGCTGCCCTCAGCGTGTTTCCAATGCAAAAGGCTTTAAACCAAAATCTTAGACCAGAGGCTAA
>VZRE01015053.1:11093-32865 GCA_013396775.1 Cephalopterus ornatus | reverse complement strand
GAATGGCTTCCCACTGCCAGAGGGCAGGGATAGGTGGGATATTGGGAAGGAATTCCTGGCTGTGAGGGTGGGGAGGCCCTGGCACAGGTTGCCCAGAGAAGCTGTGGCTGCCCCATCCCTAGAAGTGTCCAAGGCCAGGTTGGAGCAACCTGGGATAATGGGAGTTGTCCCTGCCCATGGCAGGGGGTGGAACAAGATGCTCTTTAAAGTCCCTTCCAACCCAAACCATGCTGTGACTCTCTGGCTCCCTCCCTCCAGCTTTGGTAAGACAGAAAGTCAGGAGCAGTGGTGTGGAGAGGTGACTGTGCAAACCCGAGGCTGGAGCAGTAACTGTAGAATGATTTCTCTCTTTTTGTAGCCCCAAGGGGACGATGATGCACCCACAGAAGTGATCAGACAGCAGTTTCAAACCAAACAAATGGAAAGCGATTTATTTTTAACACGCACTTATGCAAGTCATTGCCCCAGGGTGCCTTGGAGGCCAAAACCCATAAGGAAGTTCAAAGAGGGATAAATGGCTGCTCCGTGTGTTAGCACTTATTAAACACAGGAGTCCGGCTGCAAAGACCCATCTTGGGACTTCCCTGAGCAGTTCTTTTCTAAATGTGTGATATAAAGGGGAAGGCTTGCTTTGTGCTTGTGCTATTTTTGTGTGTTTTTACCCCAGGATCTTCTCCCAGACGGTCCTTTGGGTGAGGAGGGATCTTGTTCTTTGTTCAGTCGCTGTTTTCTCCAGCCCCTGAATGGCTGCACTTAAGTGACAGTGAAAGGGATTAAAGTAAACACAGCATCCCTGGTTGGTGATGGGTAGTCAGTCCTCTGCCATGAATTTAACTGGCTTTGGGGATATAATTGAGTGTTCCATGTAAAAACTGCCCTAGGGAAAGTGGTAGAGCTCCTGATATCCACAGTATTGAATAATCCCTGACTGGGGGCTGTCCTTGCTGTACCCTAGGGAAGGATAGGGGAAAGTGGAAAGGGGAGAAATGAGAGTCCTGTCTCATTTGTGTGTCTGTCATTCAAATAAAGGAGCTGAGGGTTGATTGCTGGCCCAAAGCCCAAAGGCCTTGGGATAGCCAACATTGTACTATTTAACTCTTTTTTTTTTTTTTTTCTGTTTTTTTTTCTTCCCTCTCTGAAACTGCCCTCATAAATAGGAGCTTAGTGGTTCAGCTGGGGTGGTTCTTGTGGTGTCTGGGAACCTTTCCAACCCTTTAAATTTGCCAGACCTGGGGTCTGGGAGGGGGGTGCTGCTGTGGCCATGGCCAAGGCTTACAGAGCTGCCACGAGAAGGATCTCCACAGCCTTAATGTGCTGGGA
This sequence comes from Cephalopterus ornatus, assembly GCA_013396775.1. NCBI lineage: Eukaryota > Metazoa > Chordata > Aves > Passeriformes > Cotingidae > Cephalopterus > Cephalopterus ornatus. The sequence goes on along the minus strand of VZRE01015053.1, from coordinate 31,545 downwards.
TGGTTGGGAGCTGTGGAAGTCCAGTCTGAGCAGGAAAAGCCCAGCCACGGTGGGAGCAGCAGCAGCACGAGGCTGAAGGCTGGTGCCTCTTCTCCTGGACTCTTGGTGCAACAACCTCTTCTTGGCTGAACCTCCTGACTGAATCTCAAGTTCCATGTGAGTATTGACCATACGTGAAATAGGAAAGCAAGATGGGGGGGGGGTCCCCTCTTAAGCCTCTTAATTTTCTCCCTCTCTTCCTTCTGGACCCTGTTTCTGTTCTAGTTATGTCTCTGTCCATACTCCTTTTCTTGGCTCTCGTGCTTTGCCTCTTCTCCTGGAGGTTGGTGACAGCCCTCCCCATGTGCTGAATGGCTGAGGGGGAAAGGAGGGTGTGTCCTGACTCTCTCCACGACAAGGTGGACTCCATGATCTCAGAGGGATTCTCCCTTTGTCCCAGTGACCTGCTCCTGGTCATCTCCAGCTTCCACCCCCGTGCTCCATCCAGGCCCGGGCAGTGCAGCCTGGTAGGGCCAATTCCATCAGGGTGGGAGATCCTGAGAGCAAACCCCGAAATCCTCAGAGCTGTCTGCGCCGGCCGGGAAACCACAGTCCCTTCCAGGTTGCCAGGGATTCATATGCAAATGCTGGGAGCAAGCAGGATGCCAGCTTGTGCCCTGCATCCCAGCGATGGGAGAGGGGCAGAAAGGATCCAGCCAGGAAACATGGAAAGGCAGTTTCACTGGGATGACAACACGCAGGGGATGGGTTTATTAATATTTCTCTTTTGTCTACTGTAGAATAATACAGGTTGTTCAAAGCGATGCTGGGCAGGGGAGGGAAGGCTGGGCTGTGCCACCTTAGGGGTGTGACAATCTTCGGCCCAAGGAGCGTCCCCAGGGCTGCTTTGATCCCTGCCACGAGCATTTAAAATCCACCCAACTGGGATCGAGTTTAAGAGGGGAGGGTGCGAAAGCCACATGGGGCAAAGATCCCCTTCTGTCCTCACCATCCTCGGGGCCATAATTACCTAATTATCACCCGTTAATGAGGGGGATGCAGCTCCTCCCTGACCCAGCCCGGTCCTGCTCCGCCAGTCTTTCTGCTCTTCCTTTCAGCCGTATTTTATTTATCGGCTTTAGCGGCGTTTCCAGCAAGATGGAATCTCCATGAAATGAATCGTTCCACCTGGACCTCAATTTGCTCTCCAGATGGCTCGGCCCTCCTAAGCTACCCTGCGTGCCGTATTTTCCCTGAGCTGGGCTGGCTTTTCCCTGTGTCCCGGCTCCTCCCTGGCCGTCTCTGACAGCTGCACGGCTCATGCCCTGTAGCTCCCTGGCATGTCATTCAGGAGGAACAAAAGCGGATTTCTCCCCCACCTCCCCGCCAGGGAGGATAAAGGGGATGCTTTTGTGCTTCCCCCCGCGTTTCTGCAGAAGGGCTGAGCTTTGCCGAGGGGACCCGTCTCCCTGCAGGGCTCCAACGTGGATGGGAGATCCCTGAGAGGGAAGTTGAGTCTGCACGGGGTCCCACCTGGGGAGCACAACTTGTGCCAGGTAACGGTGGACTTTTTAACGCTGGACTTTTTTTTTGGGCTTGCTAAAAAACTCCCAAAAGCAGCATTTGCTGCTGCGTGGGAATTGGCTGGAGAGGGTGACCCAGGGAGGAACGTGCCCGGGGGAGGGCAGCGGGGCAAACGCACTCCTCTTTGGAGTTGGCAGCATTTGTCTCATGGAGAGACAAGGAGGATGTGGGTTGGGGAAGGGCATTTGGATCAATTGCGAGGGGAGACGGTGTCTCTCTGTAAGGAGTTCAGCCTGAGCTGTCCCTTCCCCGTGCTATGCTCCTGGTGGCTTGGAAATGTGCGTGGATCAGGGAGAAAAGTGGGGACATACATCGGTTTTCCTTTCTCGGCTGGGACCGCGTGTGCCGGCAGAACGCGGAGTGTGCCGAGCTCTTTGCAAAGGCACCTCCGGGGAGCTACCTTTGGTGGAACTTCTCTGAATCCCTTTGAACTGGCTAATTGCGGTCCCGAGCACCCGTCGGGGTGTTTGGAGCCTCATCCATTCCCGGGGGGGTTCTGAGGTGTTTAGGAAGGGCTCGTCGTGCGTCTTCACTGCTCTTCAGGTCCCTGCAGCTCCCTGGGGGCACCGGCAAAGATGTTTTCCCGCTGCCGGGGGGTTCTGAAAGCACGAGCGAGACAATGATGCTTTCTCAGGGCGGTGGGGTGAAGATCCCCAGGGCTGGGTTTGGTTGTCCCACACACCCGGTGCAGGTGCAGCCAGGAGGTGTCCTCTGGATGAGGGGACCTGAGCACTTCGGGGTCCGTGGTGAGGTGTGGCTGCCCAGGAGATGCAGGTGTAGGAACAGAGGAAGGACTAGGGCTAAGACAGGGGTTTTGACTCAAAATAAATTCAGGGTAATCCGCCTCCGGGGATGTGGTCCCTGCCCTCCTGCAGGGAGTGTGTGGACACCACAGAGTCACTCTGGGTAACTTGTCACTCCAGAGGCGACTTGTGCTCCGGCCAGAGGCTTGTAGTGTGATCCTCCTGAGCCTGACTCGGGGTGGAGACTGAGAGTAGAGCCTGAGCTGCCGCTCAGACAGGCTCTTTGCTGTCACAGAGCCTCAGAAAAGCAATGTAAAATGTGCCTGGCTGGGGGAGAAGCTGTGAGCAGGAGCTCCACTCTGGCTCAGGGCTGGGTCCTGCTGCTTGTGCCATTGGTGTGAGCTATGAACTGCTTGAATGAGAGCAGTCTGCTGTGCTTCATTGCAATCGCTTCATGAAGTCCTGTAGGAAATATTAAAAATCATCTGGAGACCACATCAGGCAGAAAGAGATGTCAGATGTAGCATCTCCCCGGGTTTTGGGCAGGTCATGTCGTAGCTAGCTTTGGCAAATCTCAGAGTCACAGCCTTACCTCTGGATTTCCGCCTTCAATCTGGGGAAACAGGATGGGTCCGAAAAGTCAAAATACTGCATTGCTCTTGGCTGGGCTGTACTGTGGAGCACCTGAGAGGATGGGGAAATCAGTCAGTGAGAGCTGGGAGACATCAGGAAGAAAGGAAAGGATGCTGAGGTGGTAGCACAGCACAGGCAGCAGCCTTAGAAAGAACTTCTAAAAGCAGCAGTTTGCCTACAAGGATGGGGCTGGATTGGGAATATTCCAGTGCTTATCACTGTCCTGTGGTTTTGAGGAAGTGTTGATTACTGAGGAGTTGTGTGTGGGTTGAGGGGGCAGGGTCTGACTAGATTTTGGCTGGATTCCGTGCTTCCTTGTGGCACTAAGGAAGATGCAGAACTATGATGTTGTTGAGCATTGCAGGCAGATGTTTGAACAGTGTGTTGATCTCCTGTCCCTGCCCTGCTTCCCTCTTTGAACAGTGTGCTGATCTCCTGTCCCTGCCCTGCTTCCCAAGCAGGATGCACCGACTGATGAAGGAAGAATCCAGTTTCAGGACAAGCAGCCTGGAAAATGTGCCCCGGGAGCCAGGCAAGGACAAGCTGCACATGAAGCTGTGCAGCGGGTCCTGCCACGCTGAGCAAATCCTGCAGACACTCAACTCCTACCGCCACAGTGGCACCTTCACCGACGTGGTGCTGCTGATTGATGGGCAGGAGTTCCCCTGCCACCGTGCCACCCTGTCAGCCAACAGCACCTACTTCAGGGCCATGTTTGGTGGCGACCTTAAGGAAGGCCACCAGGACATCATCAACATCCAGAAGATCTCTGCCTCCACCATGTCCCTCCTTCTGGATTATATGTACGGGGGGAACATCATCATCCAGGAGGACAACGTTGAGGGCATCTTGGAGCTGTCTGACCTGCTGCAGATCTCCAAGCTCAGGGATGCCTGTGTCACCTTCCTGGAGGGCCAGCTGCACCCATGCAACTGCCTGGGCATCATGAAGTTTGCTGACTCCTTCTCCATCACATCCCTGACAGAGAAGAGCAGGAGGTTCATGCTGGAGTGTTTTGTGGAGGTGTCGTGCCACGAGGAGTTCCTGGAGATGGGAGTGAAGGAGCTGGTTGGGTACCTGTCTGACGAGCAGCTGGTGGTGCCCAAGGAGGAGGTGGTGTTCGAGGCAGTGATGCGCTGGGTGCGGCACGACGTGCCCGCCAGGAAGGGGGCCCTGAGGGAGCTCCTGGAGCACGTGCGCCTGCCCCTGCTCAGCCCCACCTACTTCCTGGAGAAGGTGGAGATGGATGGGCTCATCCAGGACTCCAAGGAGTGCATTCCCCTCCTGCACGAGGCCCGCAAGTGCTACATCCTGGGGAACGAGGTCAGCTCCCTGCGCTCCAGGCCCCGGAGGTAAAACAGCCCCAGCTTCCATGACTAGCATGGACCAAGCTGATGGATCCCATAGTTTGATGCTTCTTGTAGTTTGCGGTTCTTGGGTTGTTTTTTTCTTTTTTTTTTCCTTTTATCCCCTCCTATTGCCTCACTTCTGGCCTCCTTGCTCCTGAAATGAAGCATTGGAGTTGTTTGCCTGCCTTAAAGGATTCCTGTGGAATTTAATCCATGTGATGCTTTTCGTTTTCATTGTGCACTAATCCATGCAGGTGTCCAATGATCCCACCCAGGGAGGTGCCCAGCAGTTTTAGCTCTTTATTTCCATCTGCTTCCCCCAAAGGGTAGAGCACCGGGTTGAGGCCTGTTTTCCATTTCCAGCTCTGCCACTGGTCTTCTTTCACCTCTCTGGGTCTCTCCCTCACCTTCTCCAGACTGTTAACAGGAAGGCTTTGAGCAATCTCAGTCCTGCTGGCCGTCAGCATGGTGCTTAGCTCAAAGGCATGGCTGCAGGGTCAGGAATTAGTATCCGGGGGAAAAAAGCAGTTACTGCCCTGGGACCCACGTAGGCATCCCCAAATTATTATGTTTTTTCTTTCCATTGATTTACTGAAGAACAACCAGAAGGTAAAGAGATGCTGGCCCAGGCAGCTTTGGTCTGTAGGGAATTGTCTCAGCCTGCACAAAGCATGAAGGAGCTGAAGATTGGACCAAGCCTTTCAAATCCTCTTTCATCCTCCTCCTTCCTGTCCCCTCCCTCCTTGCAGAGAGGTTCTTTTCTCACCACCTCCTCCTTGGCAGGATTTGCCTTCCCCTGCCGCCTGCCTCGTCTGCTTGCTGCTATTAGGGCTGGAAAGGGAGAGAGATTTCCTGGAAGCACTTCTCTCTCCAGGCAGAAAGCTCACCCCAGGCAGGCTGCCAGGAGTGGCTTTCCACTCCTGAGTATTATTGGGTTTGACTGTGCTGGAAGGGGAGGGTGAGTGGCAGGAGCCAGCATCACTATGGGCTTGTAGAGGTCATTCCAATTTCCTTTCCCTGTGCACTTTGGAGCTTTTCCCAACCCAAGCTGGGAGGTGCCTTTGATCTGATGGTGCAGGAGTGAAACGACTTGCCCAGAAAACCAGTAGCTGAAGCAGGAGAGGACTTTGCCTTACCTAGGATGTCCTGAGTAGGATGGGAGGGATGCTGGAAAGGGGTGGCCTGGCCCAGGACTCACCCGTGCCCTTCCTGGTGCAGGTTCATGGAGCTGGCAGAAGTCATCGTTGTCATTGGGGGCTGTGATAAGAAGGGCCTCCTGAAGCTGCCCTTCACAGACCTGTACCACCCCAAGAGCAGGCAGTGGACAGCCCTCTCCAGCGTGCCTGGATACACCAAGTCAGAGTTTGCTGCCTGCACACTGAAGAACGACGTGTACATCTCAGGTGAGAGAGCCTGGACCGGGTGGTCCCTTCCTGGGGGCAAAGAACAGCACAAACTCTGCTTGGACAGTCACTCCTTAGGTCTGTTCACTGGGAATCCTTCACATGTGTCCCAGCTTTGGAGCAAAATCACTTCTCGGTGAAAGTTATCCTTAGGTGGTTTGGATTTTTCTGTCCCAAGGAATAGTTCACCTTTGAGGGGGAGGAGATGGCAGTGTTAAAAACCCTATCCCCTCTGATGGGCATCTGTCAAGAGTGTCCAGCTGTGGAATGAGCTGGTTTTGGTGGGTGCTGTCAGAAGGGGTTTCCTAAAACATCAGAGTCCCTGCCTGTACCTCAGTTAAAATACAAAGATGGTCAGATGAGTTCTTTAAGAGAGATGGAACAGTGTAACAGGGCCTTGAATTCCAGGCAGAATCTCCCTTGGGAAGCTGGGCTTACATGGCCATAACCCCATAACCATGTTCTGGCCTAAGCTGCTCCATTGCTTGGAGGAGCTGTGCAATACCGTGGTGCAGTGAGGTGACGGGGCTGTCCTTGGGATCGCACCAGCCCTCTATCCCTCTGTTTTCCAGGGGGACACATCAGCAGCAGTGATGTTTGGGTGCTGAGCTCCCAGCTGAACGTCTGGATCAAGGTGGCCTGTCTGCGGAAAGGCCGGTGGAGGCACAAGATGGCAACGCTCCAGGGCAAGGTGAGCGGTGGCCTGGATTTTGGAAGGAGCCACGTGGAGCACCATCCCCACTTCTCCTGCTGCCCTGGACAATGAGGAGCTGACAGTGTTTGTACTCAGGGTCATCGTGAGGGTGGGGAGGCCCTGGCACACGTTGCCCAGAGAAGCTGTGGCTGTCCTGGCCCTGGAAGTGTCCAAGGCCAGGTTGGACTGGGCTTGGAGCAACCTGGGATAGTGGAAGGTGTCCCTGCACGTGGCAGGGGATGGGACTGGATGATCTTAAATTTCCCTTCGAACCCAAGCCATTCTGGCATTCTGTGACTCATTTAGAGATGGCTTTGATGGGAGAACAAGTGGGACATAACCAAGATGTCGTTGTTTCAGAAATAGCCCCAGATGTAGTTGTATCAGTAAGATCCGCCATGGGATGGTGCCACACTTCCGCAGGCAGCTGTGTTAAGTCTTTGGGTGAAAGCTGTGCAGTGTGGGGTGTTTCATGGAATGGTTTGTGTTGGGAGGGACCTTTACAGGTGTTACTGTGGCTCTGTGTCATTCTGCCCAAGTCCTCCCCTCCCCTCACACACCCCGTGACAGTGTATCCCATTCGGGTGACTCCAGGAGTGTCTAATCCCCTTGCTGTGCTCCTTTTGTGGCAGATCTATGCTGTGGGAGGCTTTGATGGCTTCTACCGCCTCTCCAGCGTGGAGTGCTATGACACCTTCTCCAACAGCTGGTCCACCCTGGCCCCGCTGCCCCAGGCCGTGAGCTCGGCCGCCGTGGTCTCCTGCCTCAACAGGCTCTACGTGCTGGGGGGGGCTGTGGACGACACCTCCAACACCGACAAGGTATTGCTGGGCCATCAAGGATGGACAGAGACCTGAAAAACGACGTTTGACAGGGAACCTGGAGGGAAATGGGGTTGTCCTTGAGCTGCAAGGATGCCTTTTTTTTTTTTTTTTTTTTGGAAGACTGATGGAAGCTCCGTTATAATAAGATGAGAAGTCGTGCACTGAAACAGAAGCCAGTGAGACTTGGGGACTAGAGAGGGAAGGTGTCAGGAGGTGGCACTGTATCAGATGGGCTTTCTGTAGAGCCTGGTCAGCCCCGAGACATCACTGGAACAAACCTTCCACACTGTGGGCGTTCACTTCAGATCAGCAGCAACATGCTCCTCGTGCCTGGCCATTTGCAAGGCAGACACGATGCTTCTGGTCTCCTGAGCTGCAGGAAGAGCTGTCAGTGCTTCTTAGCTCCATCTCCAAATGTTGTCTGGGTCAAGCGCAGCCACCCTGGGGTTTGGATTTTGTCTGGGACACTTGAGTGCTAGAGGGAATGCCAGAACCCCTCATGGCTCAACCCCTCTGGGGGTTGGAGCTCCCACCTGTGTTTCTGTCCCCATGCACTTTTATTTCTAGTGAAGAGCAGCTCCCCCCAGGCAGGGAGTTGTGGGGAATTCATGTTCCCAGAGCTGTGTTTCTCCTCCCAGGTCCAGTGTTATGATCCAGAGGACGACAAGTGGACGCTATTGTCTCCCACTCCATTTTACCAGAGGTGCATCAGTGCTGTCTGCCTGGACAACATCATTTATGTTGTGGGTGGACTCCTCAGCAAAATCTTCAGCTACGATCCCAGGAAGGACAGCTGGAGAGAAGTGGCCGCCCTCCCTGGGCCTCTGGTAAGGAAGAGCTTTAGGAAAGAAGCTCTGGGTCTTCTCTCTCTCTAGAATCTGTGCTTTGGTGGGGTTGAAGGCAAGGCAAACACGTTGTGGGTTTGGCTCTGAGCACGTGGACGTGGCCTGTGCAGAGCAAATCAAGCACGTGTCCTTACCATCCGTGTCCACGCTGCTTGGAGGATCTCTCCCACAGCAAACCCAAGTTTTCTTGGGAAGTTGGGTCTACACCATCTATTAATGCCGGAGGAGTGGATCTCTAGGGAGAAACCAGTGGTGTTGAGGACCCGTTCTCCACATTATCTGTTTCAGTGGGAGGGTTGTACTGGTCTGCTCAGGCCTGTGGTGGTGGTTGTGTATCTTGCTTTATTGCCATCACAGTTCTGCACTCACAGCCCTGCTGCAGTGTGAGCTGTGGCACAGGGAAGAGGAATGGTGGGACACAGCTCGTGATCTGAATTAAAATGCCAGGAAAGCCCCTTTACAAGTGGCTTTCCCAGGGAGGCACAGCCTGGCTCCCTGTGCCCTTGGTGTTCCTGAGGGAATGCCAGAGACAGCAACAGCCCCATCACTGGCTTGAGGCATTTCCAGTGCCTAAACTCCTAGAGAAACAGTGAGATTGCAGCACCTCAAGAGCCAGACGTCTGTTCTCCTTCCTGCCGGGCAGGTCAGAGTTGGGCCCTTAGCAGCGACTCAATGCCCTGCTCAACTGTCTGGAGCTGGACGCCTGATTCTCAGCTTTCCTTGTGCTTTCCAGGAGAGCTGTGGCCTGACGGTGTGTGGAGGGAAGATCTACATCCTGGGTGGCCGGGACGAGAGCGGGGAGGGCACGGACAAGGCGTTCACGTTTGACCCAGCGACGGGGCTGGTGGAGCCGCAGCCGCCGCTGCAGCGCTGCACCAGCTACCACGGCTGTGTGACCATCCTGCAGCGCAGGGACAGGTGACCACGGGGCTCCCCTGCACCCAGAGCCCCCCCTGGAGCCACCCAGCACGTGGGAACACCAGCCACTGCACAGGAGGTGCTCCACCAGCCCCTGAGCAGCCTCAGGTTTATTTTTCCTGTCCTCGCGATGGTGCCGATGGATTTGATGCTGATCCAGGTGAGAGGATGGAAGGGTCCTGGGCTGTGTGAAGCTGCATCACAGACCTTGCCACTGCAGCCCCTGGGACTGCTGAATTTGACCTTTGTTTAGGTTTTCCTGGCTGTAGATGAAAGTCTTGTGCTGTGTTTGCAACAGAGGTTTGCTGTCCTGAAAGGACGTGTGTTTGCCGCTCTTTGATGCCCAGAACTGTTGCTGTAACAGTTACAGCTCCAGGATCCAATCCTTTGGCTAAAAGCTGTCAGGTATTTGTGCATTTATTATAGAACCCTGTGCCAAACCCCAGTGGGGGACCTACATGCTCATTAGCATCCACGAACAAAGAGCTGGGATTGGGACTTGATAATCGCAAGAAAATCGCTCCACTAAATCCCAAATAGTTCCAGCTCTGACTCTGCACATGCTGTGTGAGGGTCTGTGTCCCCAAAGCACAGAGTCCTGTCTCTTTTCATATATGTTTTGTGGTTGGACTGCTGTGTGTCTGTCACTGAGCGAACAAGTGAATCCTGCAGCCAAGAGTTCCTTCTTCAGCGAGGAGAAGGGAGGGGAATATTAAGGTGCAGGAATTAAGCATGAAGACCTGAAGCACAGTGGCCACAGAACTGTCTCATTTTGGCTCTGGAGTATGTAGCAAATATTAAAATAAACTCCATATTTAACAGACTGGGGGCCCTGGGAGCCTGAATGTGCAGCTCGTTTGGAGGATGTTTGATTACAGCCTGCATTGCTCCAAGCTGCTCTCAGGTCTAGAAATGACCCTGAGCATGTTTGATTTGGTAGGATAACCATAGTTTTTGGTGTTGGTGTCTTTAGTCTGTGCCTGGAACTGGTAATTTCTGGTGGCTCCACGTAAATGCTCGTGTTGTTCAATTAGGGGCTAAATTGCTGCCAGATGTAGAGTGAGGGCTCTTAAAAACTGCCATACCTTGGACACTGTGGGGTGCACCCCTCCACAGCAGGCTGCTGGCTGGCTGCTGTGCTTTCTGCACCTTCCTTTCCTCACCCCAATTCTTCCTGAAGCAGAGGAAATGGCTGTGCCCATTGGTCCAGCTATTCCCCTTTGGTTGTCCCAAACCTCCTGGTTCTGCCTGCTTCCCCCTGTGTTCGCCACTAAACCAAGTCCTCAAGGGCCACATCCATATGTTTTTTGAACAATCCCGGGGTGGTGACTCCACCACTTCCCTGGGGACCCCTCACAATGCTTCAAAACCCTTTCCATGACATTTTTTCCCCTAATATCTGATCTAAACCTCCCCTGGCACAACTTGAGGCTATTTCCTTGAGGATTTCCTCAAAGGAGATTCCACGCTGGTGTAGGTTATTCCCACGAGGAGAGAAAAGGAAATTCTTGCTGGTAAAAGACAATTTTATTTGCAATCAAATTGCATCCACATTTGGGTCTTTAATGGGAACAGAGATTCCAAGAGGATGAGCAAAGTCTGATGTGCTGAGGAGGTTGAGCATTGTGGGGAATCCCGTGTAAAAAGGATGGTCCTCATGCCAAAGGTGAGCCCGAGGAATGTGGAATAGGGCTGGGAACACAGATGATCTTGCTTGGCTGCTGGTGGTTCTTGAGCACAGTAATATATTTGGACATAGCAATAGCCTTGAAAGTAAAAAGGAAGAATTTTCCAGCTGCATTTCCAACTTCTCTCTCCTCCGTCTTCCCTGATTTTCCTAATGCCTCCTGGGAGCATCTTGCTGTACTTCCCACCTTATTCCTGTAGGAGTGAGCACGCTCCAAAGGGTGGAAGATGTCCCTGTCAGCTTTCCCGTGTGTTTTTCCATGTGTGGTGTGCTGCAATAGGTGTGACACGGTGCTGGAAGTTGTGGCACAAACACTGAAACGTTTGCCTCGCTCTTGGTCCTGCTATTTATTGTACCCCTGAATTGTGCTGGTGTTTTGTGGAGGCTGTGGGTGTGCAGGAGAGGGGTAGGGAAGGAATTCAGCTTGCTTTTATTTAGAAATAAATATTCACCTTGGCTCCCAGCTGCTTTTTGCTGTGGGGATTTCATTTGTGCCTATGGCATTCCAGAAATATATTGTTGATGGAGCATCACGGGAGCTTTGGGAACACCGTCCTTGAGGTGTCCCAGCCTTTGTCTGGGGTACCTAAATCCTCCCTGTGAGCAAGTAGAAAGTTCAAGGTACTGCTGTTTGTCTGCAGGGAATGATATCTTTAACTATTACATGGAATCATGGCCAGGTCAGTGTAGGGGGGGCGTTCAGGTAATTCAAGCCCTGCTAAGGATGGGGAAAATTTGACTTGTGTTTTGGCATGATGGAAAGAAATTGAAAAACTGTTTGCCTTGGCTGTTTCTTGCTCTGCCTTGGTGTGGCAGAAGGGCACAGAGCATGAAGCTGCCTGTCACCACAATGTGCTCCACATCCCGAGAGGACTTTCCTCAGCCCACGTGGAAGCACCTCCTGGCTGTGTTCCCGGTAATGCCCAGACCTGCTGTGGGAGCTCTGCATGGCAGAAGAAGTAGAGGGAAGTAGTGATCACCTGCAAAGCATGTGCAGTAGGTTCAGCTTTATGTGTTTAAGCTTTGAGAAACAAAATAAATTACCTTTTTCTTAGCACTGCAAACCAGCGGCTGTCGATCACTTCCAGTGGTACCCAAACCACCCCTTCCTCCCCCATCCCTGTGGTTTTCCTGCTGCCTGTCTCAGCAGCTGGGTTATTTTGGGCATGTTTGCATTATGGATGGGAGCCAGGGGGAAGAAAAAGCTTTTTGTGAACAAATCACACGGGTGGTTGTAGGCAGCAAGATCTTCAGGGCCTGATAACATTTGTCCATGACACAAAACCCAGAAGAATTAAAAATAACCTGGCAGACAGGGCTGCTGTGGGAAGCAAGTGGAACTGCTTGTAGTAAACAAGGAAAAAATGGCCTTTTTCATCCTTTCCCATGAAAGCTTTCACCCCTCAGAAAGTCCACTGTACCCCTCAAAGATAGAAACTGGAGCCTCCTCCACAGTCAGCAGGGAAAAGGGACCCTGCTGAAGAGTGAGCCATGGAATCCCAGAACGGTTTGGGTTGGAAAGGGACCTTAAAAACCATCCAGTGCCACCCCCTGCCATGGGCAGGGACACCTCCCACTATCCCAGGTTGCTCCAGCCTGGCCTCGGACACTTCCAGGGCTGGGGCAGCCACAGCTTCTCTGGGCAACCTGTGCCAGGGCCTCCCCACCCACACAGCCAGGAATTCCTTCCCAGAATCCCATCTAACCCTGCCCTCTGGCAGTGGGAAGCCATTCCCCCTTGTCCTATCGCTTTCTGCCTGTGTAAACATCCCTGTGCTCCATCCCCTGGAGCTGTGGGAGCTCTGCCCTGGGCTGCCCAGCTGGTGGGACATGATATCACCGTGGGGCAGGAGGGCAGGGCTGCAAGTCCCAGCTGAAAGGATGAGCTAGAGCTGATTAATTCAGATTAAGGGCCATAACAGCCAGCTGGGAACTGGTGGGCAGAGATAAAAGCAGTTTCACTGCCCGTCCCTCTAGGTTTAAATATTCCCAGGAGAAGGAAGGGGAGGAGGGAACTGTGTCAGATTTATTGCAAGGTCGATGCTTGCAAGATTTATTTCCTGTTAAATTCAAATCATGGTAGGGCCAGCAGGGACCTTGGGACCCAGTCACTGGTCACTGAGGGGGTCTAACACTGGGCATTGACATTCTGAGGGGTCTCCGTTCTCGGTTCCCATTAACGCCAGCAGAAAGGGGACTCGGAGGCAGGGCTGGGCTGTGGCCAGCAGCCTTTGTGCTCCCTGCTCTGGGGACAGAGCCTGTTTTCAGCGTTCTCAGTGCTCTTCCGAGTCCCCCAGAGGAGACTGGCAGCCCCTGTGTGCAAGACCCACACCAGCAGCACGAAACAGGGGATCCTGCCCACCCAAACTGCTTGGGCAGCTCTGTCCTCCACGTGGAAATGGGATGATCAAAGAGCGGGAAAAAGCCCAGAGTGGATGCCAAAAGCAAGAGCTGGATGCAAAGGCTGAAGAGGAGGAGAAAATCCAGGATGTGGAGCTAAGCAGAGGTGATTCTTTGTGGTAAAGGACAATAAAGTTATATAAGAGCTAAACTGTGGTTGCCTCAGTGTTTAATTAGGTCTCTCTGTCTCAGCACATGCTGGAATATGCTTTGCTCCTTTTAATGCTCCTGTGGGACAGCAGAATGGCAGAGGAGGCACTGGAAGCAGGACAGATACACGAAGACCCAGCTCTGCAAAGTATTTCTCCAGTCACTCTGGCCAGAGAAAGGCCATGGTGACTTCTCCAAGGACTCCGGTAGGAAGCAGAGATAGGGGTAAGTCTCCCCACCTGACTTAAAATACTTTACAGAGCTACTAGTGGTAAAACTCCGTGGTCATTAAGGAGCTCTGATTGACCTGCTGGTGACACTTTTCTCTCCCTTCACTGAATGTAGAAGTGTGAATAACCTCTTCTTGGTATCTCACTTATCCATTAAAAATATACCTTTTAGAGTCAAATGTAACCAAAAACAACAGCAAAAAGTTCCATTTTCTTTTTGCCCTCACTGTCAACGACAATTAAAAACAAACAAAAAAAGCATATATTTTTAACAAATATTTCTTAAATCTCTCCACAGTTTTTAAAATGTCATAGTTGTGTTTGTCCCCCTGATGGCTGGACTCAGGTGAGGTGACTTATAGAATGATTTAGGTTGGAAAAGCCCTGTAAGACCATCAAGTCCAACCATTCCCAGCACTGCCAAGGCCATCACTGACACATGTCCCCGAGTGCCAGAGGGCTGTTAAACCCCTCCAGGGATGGGGACTCCCCCAGTGCCCTGGGCAGCTGTGCCAGGGCTGGACAGCCCTTCCCACTGCCCCTGTAACACCTTTTACCTCTCAGTGCTCCCTTTTTAGTGGGCTTTGCTCAGTTTTCAGGCCACGAGGGTGGTGTGGCCCCTCCAGAGTGGGAAATCGCCCTCTCCCTCTGACCCCGAGGGAATGTGGGTGCCCAGAGCCCCAGGGAGCTGCTGTTCTGCTTTGTTTGCTCAAGGTTGCCCAGCAAGTCAGTGGCAGAACGTGGATTTCAATGTACATCTCCCATAGTCCGTGCCAGGGCTTTTCAGCCTCAGTTCTTTCAGTTCCTGTAGCCTGCTCCTTGCATGCAAACATGAGCCTTCCTGGGTACAATTCCCTGCTTTGTCTGCAGTGCTTTGGCCAAAGGGAATGGAAATGGGCTTTGCATGACTCCAATGCACAAGCACTCACCGGCTGGGGGAGCTGGAAAAGGCACCACTGGGCAGGCAAAGATATTTTAGGCTTACAAAGAGAAGCAGGACGTGTGTGAAGAGAGTAAATGTGGTCATGGCCATAGTGCACAAACTAGAGGTCATTTAACCCCATAACCGGGGGGGAAGTTGCAAACATGCTGAATGAATACATGGGTATTTCCCTTCATGTCATTAATAAATGTCAAAAATTTGCGTGGGCTCAGGAAAGCCAAAGATACAAACTTCCCGTGCCTAAAGGGGCTCCAGGAGAGCTGGAGAGGGACTTGGGACAAGGGATGGAAGGACAGGACACTGGGAATGGCTTCCCATTATCAGAGGGCAGGGTTAGGTGGGATATTGGGATGGAATTCTTCCCTGGGAGAGTGGGGAGGCCCTGGCACAGGTTGCTCAAAGAAGCTGTGGAAGTGTCTAAGTGCCCTGGAAGTGTCCAAGGCCAGGCTGGAGCAACCTGGGATATAGCGGAAGGTGTCCCTGCCCATGGCAGGGGGTGGCACTGGGTGGTTTTTAAGGTCCCTTCCAACCCAAACCACGCTGTGATTCTCTATCTTACTTGCATCTTCTATTGGTCCTGAAACAGTGGAGTGGAAGGGTGTTTAACCTAAGCCCAAGTAACTGGTTTTGGGGTCTAAAAGGCAGGGTTTGCCAAGGGCTCACCAAACACCTGCTCCAACCTGGAGGACCTCAGGGCAGGCTCTGTTTGAGCTGCTGAGCAGCACCAGCCCTCACATGAACCCCTGTAATGCCCTGTTGGGCTGAGCTCAATTCGCCTCCCAGAGATGAGTTGGCCTGAAGCAGCTTTTCTGGCAGAGATGAAGGGATGTGGGGGCTCCACAGAGATCCAAACCAGCTGTCCCCACTGCGCCCCTCACAAAGATTAAGTGAGTGGAGTGATCCTGATTATGGACCTTTTATTTGAAGGCAGGGTAAACAACAGAGATTTATTCAGGTCAGGGGAATACTAAGCAGCTGATCACATGCTAAATATTTATGTCCAGCTGGGGGATTCCTCAGAATGATATTTTTCCCCCCATCTGCAACAAATCCGGCAGCAGACGCTCTCCAGAGCTCATTAATGGACTGGGAACTGCGTCCGTAAATCCAGGCATCAGGACTCGCTTGGGCAGAGCATGGGGCTGGATTTGCTTTGGCTGCACATGAGGTTTTTGACAGTGACTCAGAAGCTTTTCCAGCTCTCATCTGCTGAGAGTTTGTCCCTTGATTCCCTGGCTGCTGACAATTTGCTTTCTAACCAGGGGCCAGAGGGGAGAGCTGCTGCTTTTGATTGCAAAGTCGATACAACAGACGACAAAAAGGCTCAGAGGTCTCCTCTTTTTCCCTGTTCCCTGCTCCTGACGCAGTATTCCTGTTTTCCCCAGGAATGTGCCCTCCTCCAGCCTGGGGTGGTGGTGATTTCCTAGAGGAACCCTGGTGGTGCCTTGTCAGCCTTCTCAGGCACAGATGGGAATGTGGTAAGCACAAAGGGGACTCAGCCCATCTGCTGGGGCACTGGCAGAGGCCAGAGGATGCTTTTGCCTCAGCAGAGGTGCGTTTGGAAGAGAGCTGGTGGAAGGCTGTGCAAGCTCCATCCCCGGAGGTGTCCAAGCCACAGCTGGGTAAGTCCCTGAGCTGACACTGAACTGCCCCTGCTGTGAGCAGGAGGTTGCACTAGAGTCCTCCTGAGGTCCCTTCCAGCCTGCGTTCACTGGGATCCTATGGGACAGCCCCTGGAATTTGTCAGGAGAGGCTGATAAACAACAGAGAGAGCATTTTCCCTGCCCCAGGCGAGGCAAATCTTCTGGAGGCTGAAATACCCCCAAACCCACATGGATCCTCATGCTGGTATTCTGATTTTTCAGCCCTTGTTCTACCCTTATCAGTCCCTCTGGCTCAACACCTTCCACACCAAGGCAGAGGCAGTTTTTTTCTCCTTTGAAAGGGATTTCTTCTCTCAGAGGGTCAGTCCCACCCCCCGGCACCCGTCCTGTCTCTCCCCCTATAATTGCCGAGATATTACAGGGAAATGTTGCTTCCATGAAGGCCAGCGGGGTCAGAATGGAAATGGGGGAATCTCAGCATGAAATTCTGTTTGCCCTCCAGCTGATACACATGGAGAGTGTCAGAGCTGCTGATGGATGGGCTGAGCTTTGCCCAGCCTTGTACAGCCAGAGGGGACAGCCCTTTGTGTGCAGAGCAGGCCCCAAACCCAGCCCTACAAAAATGCACCTGCAGGTAAGGTGAGTATTTCCCACGTGTGCAGAAGAGAAGGGAATAAGAAATATTGACTTTCTCCACTGTTGTTAAATAAATTTAACCGATTTATTCCAGGAAAAACGTAGCGAAAAATGTAGGAAAAAAATGTGAGTAATCAGATGGGAACGGAGCTGCCCCACCGGGAATTCATGTGAACAGACCCATTTTGCCGCCTTCTCCTCCCAAAAAGGACACATCCTTCTTACGCCTGAATCATCCTGGGAAAAAGCCAGTAGAGAGCACTGGTTTGTTTGTTTGCCCTTCTCTCTGAGCAATTACTGTCAGTCGGGTAAGTCAAGTAATGATCTTTCCATCTGAGGGGTTCTCAGCACATTATTCCACTTGGAAATCAGTGCAGGGTGTGTCCATGCGTAGAAATAGATGGAGATTTTGCTGCTGCTTGATGATTTGACCTATGTTTTTATTGGTCAAGACCAATAAAAGGACATTAAAAAGTGTGAAGTTTCCACGAGAGAGTTTTTCAGGAAGACAGAAATGTTTGGCTGTATTGTCCATGTAATAATAATGATATTAATATTAGTACTAATAATTCAATCCAAAGTAATTTTGGTTAACATCCTGCAAACACTGCTTCCTAAACCACTACTACTCCTATGCCTAGAGGTGTGTAATTCCCTCGGTGCTTTTTCCCCTGGCAAACGACTGTCATAAATATGTGTAAAGAGCAACCCAGGGCTTGATGTGCTTGCAATGGTGGCTGCAGATACTCAGTGCTGGGGGTGAAGGACGTGTTTATCGGTGGGACATGACCGAGGATGAGGAGGACCTTCTTCAGGCAGTGAAGCAAGGCCAAGCAAGCCGGAATTCGGGGTGTTTGCAGGGCGCACCTGCCCTCTGCCGTGCTCGATGCTCGGCAGCCGCTGCACTGCTCCAGTCGCTGCTCGTCGGACCAAGGAGCTCGTTCCCAGCCCTATTTCCTGGGCAGAAGCGCCATCTGCTGCAAGACCAACGGTTCTCCGTCCAAAAAACTCCATAAAACCCGCCTGATTTGGAAAAACAGAGGAAAGAGCAGGTGTTTCCCACCTGCTGGACGAGATGAGGGCTCAGCCCACGGATACGAGAGACCTGTGCAAAATAATTTGGGCCTGTAGGGCACGTTGTGCTCCTCTCCCTCTCGGGGTGTCCCCTGGGCCCAGGGGTGCTCAGCCCCCCTTTCCAGTGCACACAGAGCTCCCAGGATGGTGACAGATGCTTGCTTTGGGATGAACAAGACAACAGGTCTGTCAAGAGTGGCTGTGAATGTTAAACTTCCACTATTGTCAAATGAAACTGGGCGTTTTTTGGTGGGTAAAAAACCTACATGATTGGAAATTGCCTGCCTGGCTGGGGTGGGAGCACAGGAGTGGCTTCCTGGGGATGCAGGTGAAATCCAGCAGTGCAGCTCAAAGGTTGGTCCCATCTCTGACTTGCAGAAGGTCTGGAATTTCTCTGTGAGAAAGGAAAAGTGGGAAAAAAGTTCTAATTCAGCCGATCACACTCCTGCTCAGAGGGGAAACTGAGGCACAAAGCCATGAATGGGAAAATTTTGTCTAATTCTCCAAAATCACCAAAAGCACCCACTTTTCTCAGCACCTTAATCAGCCACACAAATGCCGAAAGCCTGTGTTTGCTCCAGGATGTGTTTGTGCACAGCACAAGGGGCTGTGGGACCAAGCTGTTTGCTGAGGGCACCCCATGGAAAGTCCCAGACAGAATCAAAAGTGGGTTTATTCTGTGCTTGGGTCCCCCTGAGACTCACTCCAGCTTGTTCCATGATCTGAAAAACCATCTTTGAATGCTGATGTTCCCAAGCAAGTAAAAATCCTCCTTGGCCTCACATATTGCAGCTGCTCCTGCTGGAATTATTTACAGAGTCATAGAATGGTTTAGGTGGGAAGGGACCTTAAAGACCATCCCATTCCAGCCCTGTGCCACGGGCAGGGACAACTTCCACCAGACCAGGTTGCCCAAACATTGTCCCTGTTGATGATTTTAGCGGTTTATCCTTTCCCCCCGATTTGTTTCTAAATCTCGTGCAGTCATCAGTTACTTCTTCTCTCTTTGCTTTTTGGGGCAAGAGCCCCTGCTTTGCACTTCGAGGGGGTGTCATGGGAGCACCTATCCCCAGCGGGCAGTCCCAGGACCCTTGTCCATGCCTAGGAATTTAAATGCTCTGCTGTTACACGAAATAATCACTAGAAACCCACCGGGGCAGACCTGAACCTGCGAGGGACAGGCAGTCCCAGCCCAGCCTAAGCTGCAGCTGAATGTGCCTTCACTTTTTGGGGTGCTTTTTGGTGTTCTACTGAAACCTGGCCTCTTTTAAGGGCACTTTGCAAACCGAAGACCCACCCCACGGTTGTTCCAAGGCAGTGGGGCCGGCCCAGTGCTTGCAGTCCTGCTCCTCACCATTGGGCGTCAGCTCACAACCACCAGTCCCGCACTCCGTTGCTCTGTTCTTCAGCCCGCTGCTGCTCCGCTTTCCAATAGGAATTTCTCAGCCTGGAGAAAAGGGTGTTGTCCTCTTCTCCCTGCTGCCATGGCCATCCTTAAGGCTGCAAGGGCGGGCGGAGCTCAGACAGCACAGGCGACGGGGGCTTGTAACAAATACGGGCACAGACCTTTTATTAGAGACAGGACAAGAGGCAGGACAAGGGGGAACAGTTTTAAACTGAAACAGGGGACATCCCTGGGCCTGTCACCGGGATGTGATGGAGCTGGCAGGGAAAGCAAGCACGTCTTGGTCCCTTGCAGCCAAGAGCTGATTCCTGGACCAAATATAGGACCCAAACTTGCAGCAGGGTGGATTTTTTGTCACGAGGATTCCGAGGGGGATGTGCTATGCCAGCCTGGCTCTCCCCAACCCCTGGAGATGCAGACAGGGGTTTTTGGTGTCCTGAAAAATCCTCCCCAAGCCATCAGGAAGGGAGGGAAGTTGCTCCATCCCTGTGTTATTCCCCTGTGAGTCAGCAAAGGCTCCTGCATGAAGTCTCTCCATCAGTCACCCCTCAATTAGTCCCCGACTGACTGACTCCTCTCCTTTCAAAAGCCCATCGTCAATGGCTGAGAGGCCAATTGCATTTCACCCAAATTCAGTCGGCTGGGCCAGGGAAGGGGAAGGAACGTTTTCCTGAGCTGGGATTACTCCCCTGAGAGTCCCCTCTCTGCCTCCCTCTGCCATCTGCTCACACAAGTGCTCTGGGCTCTCCTCCCACCCACCCTCACCCATCCCTCTCCACAGCGTAATGAGCTCTCTGCTCCCTAATTAGCCCTGGGCACGCTGATTTCCTAGCCATGGAAAAAATAGGGGAAAAGGGCTGCAGGGTGAGGAGTGGGAAGAGAACCTGTCCTCAAATACCTGTTTGTATCCACAGGGGTTGCTAGAGAGCAGTAATCGGGGAAAACACTATTTGGGGCTTTTTTTGTTGTTTCACTTCTCTGAGTTTTGAGGTTTTGGGAGAGGATTTGTTTGCACTGGACCCTCACACCCAGAAGGAGATTTCTGGTGCAAATTCAGGCCCCGCATTAGTGTTTGCACTGCATGGGTGGAAGGGCTGGGGTGATGTGGGGCTGTCACCCCGCTGGGGTGAGCAGTGAGTGGGGACCAAAGGCACACGCAGGGATCTGGGACACAAGGTTGTGGTGGTTGCATTTCTCCTTCCCTGATTTCAAGGGGATTCTCTGGACCTGAAGAAGAAACTCTCAGCAACCCTGGCCTTTCTTTGGGGTCTCAGTTACTTCAAAGAGAAGAAACCTACCCACCACTAATTTTTTTCTTCCCTTCCCCACCCATCCCCTTTTCTTTGCTTTT
>VZRE01015053.1:0-11051 GCA_013396775.1 Cephalopterus ornatus | reverse complement strand
TTTTTTGAGAGCTGTGAAGGGAATTAGATTTTCTTAAACAACCGGATCTTTTGGTGCCTGTGGGTTTTGTCCCTACATTTATACAGTTGTTCTCTATTCCCTGCCAGCTCCCCACCTTCCCCTGTTGTATGTATTTCTGTAGAGTGCTGAATATAGAAGGAGGGAGAAGATTATGGCAAGGGGTGGTATTTAGGAGGTGACCTACGTGTGAAGGTCCGCATACATCCTGGTTATGGCTCAGAACATCAACATGGCCTTGGGAAACTGGAAATGTGTTTTGGGAATGGCCAGGGTGAGACAGAGAGATTAAAAAGTCCTTCCCTGTGGCTAGCAAAGCAGAGGGACATGAAAGGAGAGGGAAGAGCCCAGAGGGGAGGCTGGGGTAGGTGGCTCCAGGATGGCCAAGGATGCAAGGAGAACATATTGCCTCCTCCTCCTCGCAGGATGGGCACGAGGGCAATTTTGGGACCGTCTCTACAGAGGTTTTTTTCAGCCACCAAACCCCTGCATTACACTTTTTCTAATATATCCTGGAGCTTGCACAGGCTGTTGGAATTAGAGCAGGGCACAAGCACAGGTATCTCACCCGGGAACACGAGTTCAGAGAGCAAACAGGGGACAGGCCACAGCCTCCAGTGTGATTTAACCCACAAGTTCATCGATGTTTAAGCCCCATCCCAGGTACCGAGAGTAAAATTGCTCTCCATTTTACCAAGGTGGGGCAGAAAAATGGCATTGGTCTCCAATGCACCCAGGAATCTTGCAACACCTACGGGGGGGAATCCCACTGAGCAAGAGATGTTTGTGAGCATCTGTTTGGTGGCAGGGGTGTGTTGAGGAATGACAGATGGATTGACAGATGGGAGAAGAGACTGCTGATGGCATGTTTTCAAAGCTGCTTGTTTTCCTTTGTCTGTCATAGTTTTCGTTGCTCCTGTGTTTATTCTGGAGAAGCAAAGGACCTCTCCCTGGACGTGGGGTTGGTTTGCTCTCTGCCGGCAAAATGGAACTAAAAGCAAGGGAAGTTCGGTTGCTCATGCCTGCAGTTGGTCTTCAGATGCTGCCAAGAGCAATCTGAGGAGGCATTTTCTGGGGACACTGGGAAGAGTTGATGGGGAAGGACTAGATTCCAGCCTAAAATCCAGCTCCTCCTGCGCAGGGATCCCCAGAGCATCACCCTCTTGGGATCACAAGGTCACCCAGGCTGGAAGGGTCTGGACTAGGTGTTCTTCAAGGTCCCTTCCAACCCAAACCGTTCTGTGATTCACGTGCCTGTGCCTGCAGCCAGTGTTTCTGCAGGGCTGGTTTCCAGAGAAATATTATAATTTAAATTAACTGTACGGAAAATTGCAGGAAAGAAGTGTCTTGCTGAGAGAGGTTGTGCAGATGATAAAAAGAAAGCATGGCACAGTTAAGAAATAGGATCGTTCTTTGTTTAAAAAAAACCCACATAAAATGTTATAAAAAGAACCATATAAAATATCTTTCAAAAAACACATAAAATTTAAGCTTTACTGCTAAATCCAGCAAGGTAATTGGTATGACAGGGCATGGCAGGGTTTATTAGAGGCCAGATCCTTCTATTTGCCTGCCCAGACGGAGCTGGGATGCAGGGATGGGAATGAATTACGCCTGGGTTTTGCAGCCAGTCGTGGGTTCAGGGATGGAGAACATGTGCCCAATCCCCATCCACACTCATCTCCCTCAGCCCTGGCAGCTGCTCTGCTTTATAAATTCACTCTCTGCTGCTGCCCAGACCCAACCCCAGCCACGGAGCCGTGACAAAGGAGGACAATGAGGGACTTCTGCCAGCACAGATGACCAAACCCTACAGCAGCTGAGACAGTCGGAGCACATTTGTGAGAGGGGATGGGGATGGAGAGGCCCATATGGTCCCCAGCCACAACAGAGCACTTGTATGGATTCCCACTCGGAATGGGCAGGGATGCTTGTGGCTGTGCCTGTAAGGAGACAAATCTTGTAAACATGGGCTCTTTGGGGAGGCTCAGACAGCACAATCCAGCTTTACCCTGATTTCCCAGCCGTCGGGTATTTGCAGGGCTTGTGTTGGCTTTCCCTTTCCATTTGCTCCACATTTACAAGGTGTTGGATGCTCCCCCCAACCTGGGGCTGTCCACAGGGCCAAGCTCCCTCCTGGGCAAATCCTGCAGTGCTTTGTCACGTTTCCTCTGGAAAAAAAAAAAAGGAATTAGAGTCGTGGTTTCCACTAAGCCTCAGCTGGGTCAAGGCTTCCTCTCCGCCTTCTGCTGTGGTGGCAGAAGCAATTCACAGACTCTGCCTCAGAGGGAGGGGAAATCCCGGCTATAAAATCATCCCAGTCATTAAAGCTGTGTGTGATCAGCCTGCAGAAGGTGTTGTGAGGGTGTCAGCTGTGTTTAACAGCATCTGCATGTGATTGATGGCTCTGCCCTGAGCCATCTCCAGCGAAATTACCCCTAGAATTAAGCAGGTCTGAGGAGAAGGGGCTCATGTGGCGAAGCACAGGCTCTGCTGCACTGACCCAGTGTTAACCTGTGGTTCCTGCACCACCAGTGAGCTGTAAAGCCACGAGAAGGGGTTTCACAGAGCAGAAACCAAGTGTGCTGTGCATTAATCCATTGCTGGAGCCTGGAGACATCATCAAGGGCTGGTCCTGACTACCAGCAGTACCCGAAAGCTAATGTAGAATTGTAGCAATCATCTTTAGATTGATTTTTTAGATTAATTTTTACAGTCATCACTGTGCTCTTCTAGAGCAATAAACTTATTTCTGGCAGAGGAGAATATTCTGCCTATTTCCCCCAAATTCATCCAGACTGTTGCATCGATTGGAGCAACCTGGGCTAGTGGAAAGCGTCCCTGCCCATGGCAAGGGGGGGAACAAGATGACCTTTAAGGTCCCTTCCCACCCAGACCCTTCTATGATTCTATGATTCCTTCAAAGGTGGCATCTTGGAGGAATTCAGCAGCCGCCACTGAGCAAAACATCTGAAGCAGATCTTGCTAACGGGAATATTCAGTAACCACAACCTGAGCCTGGCTTTCTCATAGGCTCCGAGCAATTTCCCCAGAATGTCAGGAAAATGTATGGCCTTTCTCGAGGCAGCAGGAGCACCGTTATAAATCCAGGTTTTAATTGACTTGCAGACATTTGCCAGCATTTCAGATTCGATTTTCCTGGTGAGCTGTGGTCGCGCTGATAACAGTGATGCAGGGAAGTGAAAAGGAAGTCAGAATACAGAACCAGGCAGATATTAGACCACGAATATTCATTAGTGAATCATAACAATGAAAAGGAAATGAGTCACAACCCTAATGCCCTGAGGAGCAGCTGGAAGGCAGCTTGATCAGAATCTTCAAGGACCAAATCTTTGACTTATAGATGAGTTTTTTCCCCCAAAAGTGCCCATGTTATTAAATGGGTAAAATATGACCAACTCTGAGCTTGTTGTTATAACTGGGTTGAGAAATGCCCAGGAGCCAGGCACGTGGTCAGAGAACAGCCTTTGCACCTCTGGGAGCTGGTCCTAAGCACCTCTGGAGTGTCCTGGGAAAGGCTTTTTCGAGCTGAAACAATGGGAAATGTTTCTGAGAGTGAGTGCTCCTCAAAACCCCATTCCACACATGGGGAAACTGAGGCAGGCAGTAGGTGACTTATCCAAAATTCCAACCCTTTCCCAGGCTCATAAAGCTGCAGCTGAGCTGCAATTGTTCAGCTGACTGCAGTTGAACCGATGGTTCCTGAGTGGCAGCTCCTGCAGGGAGGCACGGGATGGTGTCAGAGCCACTGCTGGAGAGACAGACTGGGAAAGGGGGGATGGATGACTCTTCCCAGGGTGCGTTTTATTCCCTGCTGCTGCCTATTCTTGGACAACTTGCTGCTGCTGCATCTCAATTTAAAACCAAGGTTTTTTTAAGTCACTGGAAAGGGGTTAAATTGACTGGCTCTGCTTTGTTTTCAGCAGAATAGATTAGATTTACTTTTAATTCACTTGTCTCTCTGCAATCATTATCTGCTTTCCAGCTGAGTTGCTAATGAGTGTCAGGACCATCATTTTACTGATGGAGAAACTGAGGTTTGGGCAGTGACTGTGACATTCCCGAAGGAATACTGTTGGGGTCTGAAATCCCTGGAGCTGGTTCCTGTGCTGCAGCCCCAAGCCAGTCACAGGGAAATTGCACTCCATAGGTACAGTGTGACTGATTGCTCTTGCCCACTTCCCCGGGAATGGCTTTTCTGAAGGGTAATTAGCATGGAAAACCAATCCCAGAAGCGAGGGAGAGAGGTAATGATCCATGTAGCAAAGCAGCATGAGCAGGGGACCCCCAAGCTGAGTGGTCAGGCAGAAACTCAGCGCGTTTTGGACTGTTTTAGTGAGGAGCCAGGCTAAAAACATCAACCAGAACTTGTGCATGCAGAAAACAGGAGGGTTTTTCAAGAAAAATTGTGGTAAAATATATTTCCACAGGTTGGAAATTGGAATAAGGCATGCTTAAGCACGAGTGGCCAGTTTTGCATGGAGTGGGTTGCAGCCCTGGAGCTCTTTAGCCCAAGGGAGCTGACAGGAAAGATGGAGAGAGACTATTTACAGGGGCCTGGAGGCACAGGACACAGGGAACGGCTTCCCACTGCCAGAGGGCAGGGTTAGATGGGATATTGGGAAGGAATTCTTGGCTGTGAGGGCGGTGAGGCCCTGGCACAGGTTGCCCAGAGGAGCTGTGGCTGCCCCATCCCTGCAAGTGTCCAAGGCTTGGAGCAACCTGGGCTAGTGGGAGGTGTCCCTGCCCATGGCAGGGGGTGGCACTGGATGGTTTTTAGGGTCCCTTCCAACCCAAACCATTCTGTGATTCTATATCTTCCTTGTTCTGCTGGTGGTGCTCATGGGACCATCCTAAAGAGAGCCGAGGGGGTTTTTTTCTCTTTCAAAAAAGAAAAGGAGCTTGGAAATTGCAGAGTGACACGTTGCATTTACGAGATTCTCCTTTAGGTTTCAAATGCAGGTATTTGAAAGCTACAAAAAGCCGCATTGAGATTTGGGAGCTGCTCACGCAACTGCAATTGTGCCAGGAGTGTGTGTTTGCTGAGCCCATCCTCTCAGTCACATACTGCCTTTTCCCCACAATGCTTCTGCCTCCCTTAATGCCCAGAGATGACTGGGGACAAACCAAGCCTCAGGAGAACCACATCTCACATCTCCATGCTTGGCTGCAACCATAAATTGTTGATTTAGCACCATGCTCTCACTGCCAGAGCTAGAGAGGCAGCCAGTGTGGGCCAGGAGAGGGGTGCAAAGTGCTGCAGTGGTACCTCCTCACCGTTCCCAGGCAGCAGAGCGTGGGCTGGGCTGGGGAGCTGCTGCTCTGCTCATCCCTGGCCAGTACTGACATATTTAAACTTGATCTGGAGTAGAAAAACACAACCAGATGTTGGGTGCTATTGGGTGACGGGACACCTGATACTGCAGAACCCACTGTTCCCTCTGCTCTGGGGACTGACATTTACCCCGTGACACCCCCACATCTCCACCCTGGGGGTTCTTGGAACGGCCCACGCTCTCCCAGCGTGCTTATTAATTTATTAACCAGCTCTCCACCCCCTGCTCCAGCTGCCCCGGGGTGATGCTGCCTCTTGGAAACTGGATCCACACCTGGAGACATGGCAATCCCAGGGCCTGGGGAAGGAAGCCAAGTCACCACCCAACCAGAGACAGATGCTGGACCCCAGATAAAAGATCAAAACAATGTGGTTTGGGGCAGTAAAAGGGGAGTAAAAGGCCGTTAGGACTTCTCTGGAGCTGCCCACCCAAAGTTCTGCTCAAAAGCAAGGATGGGTGTGCTGTGATCTCCCCTCTTCAAGGCCAGCCTGGATGGGGCTTGGAGAAACCTGGTCTACTGGAAGGTGTCCCTGCCCATGGCTGCGAGGTTGGAACTAAATGGTCTTTAAGCTTCCAACCCAAACCATTGCACGATTCTGATTCTCTTCCCCATCTTCTCTTCCCCATCTCTTCTGTCTCCTTCCCACACCAGCCCTCTGCTTAATCTGCTTCAGAGAGGGAAGATGTTCACTCATATTTGACATTTTGGTAGAAATTGAAAAAAACAGCATGAATCTAACAACATCCATCCAGTTCCATCCCCACTAGCAATAAAGGGGAAAACACCACAGAATCACAGAATTGGGTGGGTTGGAAAAGCCCTCTGAGATCATCTAGTCCAACCATTCCAAGGCCACTACTGACTCATGTCCCCAAGTGCCACATCTACATGGCTGTTAAATTCCTCCAGGGATCAGACTCTCCCAGTGCCCTGGGCAGCTGTGCCAGGGCTGGACAACCCTTTTGGCTAAGACATTTTCTCTCATATCCAATCTAAACCTCCCCTGACCTAAAGCTGTCATTTGCCTTAAGTCAGGAATCTCCCAAAGTGGCCAGTGAAGCCTGTGAACTGTGGGCCAAGGCTGCAGAGCCAGGCAGGAAAATCAGGTGGGCAGAGCAAAATGTCACCATGTAAAAGCACTGATGTGACTTGGGATGGGTCTTCCAACGGTCAGGAAACTTTTATTTGCAATAAACAGCAGGATATGGCGAAATCCTGGAGCCCTGATTTCATGCTGAGGCAAACAAGGTGCCCAGGCTGCACATCTGTGTATGGATGACCAGGGTGAGGTGGCACCATTGTGAACACTCGTGCATTTATGCACAGAGAAGGTGCAGAGCTGTTGTTTTGATCATGGACACGCAGATCCATTTTAAACAGACCCCCTGCAATATAAAAGGGGGCTCAGCAGTTCCCCTTGCCTCATGAAACGGAGAAATATTCACTGTCAAGCAACACCTCAGCAACTCACCGGGCAGAAATGGCTCCAGGTACTTTTTATTTCGGTTTTCAGGGATTTGCCAGCGCTGCCATGTGTGTGGGGTCATGGGAGATGATGATGGGGTGGTACTGCAGTGGGACACACTCTGGGACAGCCCTAACTTAAAGTATGGCAACTTATGAACCAGTGACAAAGAATGCCTTTCCCTGCAGGGTGACTTTAATCCATGAATTAATCTTTAGCCTAAACAGGGCAAGGAGAACTTAAAGAACAAGGCCAAGCCACAGTTACAATTGTTATTAACATAAATGTTGGCAGGGATGTTAAAATTCATATTCCAAGCTTAAGACAAGGATCAGCATGATGCCTGAATTTTGGGAAGGGGTGATTTCACCCGTGGTGCCAGCAAGGCACCGAGGAAGAGGACCCCTCAGCCATGGACAGAAGAGACTGGGAATAAATTGCCAGGTGCCACCCCCTCCTCAGCACAGTCCCCCAAGGCTTGCTAACGCTTTCTGCTTTGCTGTAGGGTGCTGGTTCTCTCCTCTGGCCATCGCTGTGATTGCTGTGGGGCTGCAGTGGGCACAGCCAGCTGCCACCTTCCCGGCCATGCCCCTGTCCAGCCTGTTTGCCAACGCTGTGCTGAGGGCTCAGCACCTTCACCTCCTGGCTGCTGAGACCTACAAGGAGTTCGTAAGTGCTGTGGCCTCCTCTGCCTTAGCTTGATGGCTTCAGGATGTGTGACAGGGACCTCTCAGCCCAGTGTGTGCCCTCTCCCTGCTTCCCATTGAGGCTGAAGGCTTGTGAGCGGGATAGGACCAGACCCTGTTTCCCTCTCTCAGCTCTCTGCCCCTGCTCTGATCCTGCACACCCCCCTTTTCCAGGGCCATGGCTGCACACGGCACAGATATTTTCCCAGACTTTCCTGTATTAGTCACCTTTTGCCCTAGAGAGTCTTGAGTGCTTAAACCCCTGCAGTTTCTGCCGCTGCCAGGATCTGCCATGAGCTTTCACTTGGGCAGGAGCTGCCCTTAGGGGTCATTTCCTCCTTGGGAGAACCTGGTCCAGGTGCTTTGTGTTCACCTCAGCACCTTGGCTTAGTGAGAGGAAGACCTTTAGGCCCAGTAGCTACTGT
Source organism: Cephalopterus ornatus (assembly GCA_013396775.1). NCBI lineage: Eukaryota > Metazoa > Chordata > Aves > Passeriformes > Cotingidae > Cephalopterus > Cephalopterus ornatus. The sequence goes on along the minus strand of VZRE01015053.1, from coordinate 3,099 downwards.
GCCAACACAATATTCCTGCTTCCCACCTGTCCAGAGGCACCTCATGTCTCACATCTCCTTCTTGCCAAGAGTAACCATTCAGGACAGCTTGGGAAGGTCTCCCATGGGCAACATGTCTGAGTGTATTTGGGCTGTCTCCACAGGAACGCACCTACATTCCAGAGGACCAAAGGCACACAACCAAGAATTCCCAGGTAGCATTTTGTTACTCGGAAATGATCCCTGCTCCCATGAAGAAGGATGATGCCCAGCAGAAATCCGTAAGTCCTCACCCTCAGGGCGAGCACAGACCTGTCTGAAGAGCCCAGCTGTGCTTCAGGGCAGGAACAGAGGGTTTCCACCTGTGCACACTTGGGTGTTTCATCCCTCCCCTCCCAAGAAAGATATACCCTTGGTTACACTATAAATCATATTCCCTTCCCAAGGATGAGAAAAACAGGACACAGGTCTGGGTGGTGCTCCCCAGCCTGAAAACTTGGTGTTTGCTGAAGCTGCGGGAGTGGTGGCACATCCCTGGGTCACCTCCAGGCTGTTCCAGAGGCAGCAGGACGCTCCACCAAATACCTCCCCCCACAGCTTTGAGCCTTTCGTGTCTTATTTTCAGGACATGGAGCTTCTCCGTTTCTCCCTGGTTCTCATCCAGTCCTGGCTGACCCCGGTGCAGTACCTGAGCAAGGTGTTCACAAACAACCTGGTTTTTGGCACCTCAGACAGAGTGTATGAAAAGCTAAAGGACCTGGAAGAAGGGATCCAAGCCCTGATGAGGGTAAGTCACAGCACATAGCGTGATTATAGGATAACAGAGATCTCCCAGACACAGGGCACTCAGCTCTTGGGGATCCAAGGATCATGAGAAATCTCCCCACCTTCCACTCTGAAGGCCAGTGGTGTCCTGTGGACTTTGCTCATAATGAGATCATGACACCCCACTGCACAGGATAAAAGAACACAGAACAGATGTTAACACCCATCACAGAGCAGAACTGATCAGGAATCACAACAGTCAACACCCAAAGTCTTCCCAAACCCAGCAGCAAAAAAATATTCAGTTGCTTAAATCCACTGTGGTAACAGCAACATAATGTTTGCTACATCTCCATGCTAAATACTCTGAAATGGGGCAAATTTCCTCCCTCCCTGCAGCCTGTGCCCAGCTCTGTTCTCTCTGTAGCATCCCCCCTGTGTCACTGCCCTTCCTGCAAGAACATATACTCAAAAATATGTTTGAAATACACTTTAAGAGTGGGGGGAGAAACCCCTGAGCTCATCTAAAGCTCAGGAGGAGCCTTGGCACTGGGCCTGTGGAGGAGCATCAGAGAATCCCAGAATTACTGAGGTTGGAAAAGCCCTCCAAGGTCACCAAGTCCCCCCTGTGCCCGATGCCCACCTTGTCCCCCAGCCCAGAGCACTTAGTGCCACATCCAGTCCTTCCTTGGACACCTCCAGGGATGGGGACTTCACCACCTCCCTGGGCAGCACCTTCCAGTGTTTTTCTGCAAAGAAATTCTTCCTGATGTCCAACCTGACCCTCCCCTGGCACAGCTTGAGGCTGTTCCCTCTCCTCCTGTCCCTTGTTCCCTGGGAGCAGAGCCCGACCCCCCCCNCAGAGAGCAAGAAGGTCCCCCCTGAGCCTCCTTTTCTCCAGGCTGAGCCCCCCCAGCTCCCTCAGCCCCTCCTGCTGCTCCAGCCCCTTCCCAGCTCCGTTCCCTTCCCTGCACATGCTCCAGCCCCTCAATGTCTCTCTTGTCTGAGGGTCCCAGAACTGCCCCCAGCACTGGAGGTGCCCCAGCAGTGCCAGCACAGGTTCAGGCACTGCCCCGGCCCTGCTGCCACACTGTGGGTCACACAGGTGCCATTGGGTACCACCTGGGCTCATGTCCAGCCGCTGCCACCAGCACCCCCAGGGCCTTTCCCAGCTTCCCAGCCGCTCTGTCCCAGTCCTGGAGCCCTGGTTGTGGTGCCCCACGCTCATTCCCAGGCCCCCAGTGGCTCCCCCAGCCCCTGTCCATCCTCCCACAGGAGCTGGAGGACCGGAGCCCGCGGGGGCTCCAGCTCCTCCGACCCACATACGAGAAGTTCGACATCCACGTGCGCAGCGAGGACGCGCTGCTGCTCAACTACAGCCTCCTGGGCTGCTTCAAGAAGGACCTGCACAAGGTGGAGACCTACCTGAAGATCATGAAGTGCCGGCGCTATGGGGACGGCAGCTGCACCGTCTGACACCGCACACGGCTCCAATCCCACCCCGGCCCCTCACTGACCATGGCTGCCCCGATCCCTGGAAAGAGAACTGGAGAATAAACCTGCTACCGCCAACGTGTCTCTGGGTTTTGGGGGGCACAGCCCATTGCAGGGGCTGGCAGGGACGAGCAGCCAATGGGGCAGGGTGGATTTGGGGCTTGAGGTGTGGGTTTGGGGCTAGGGGAGTATATTTGGGGCTAGGGGAGGTGGGGAGCGGATTTAGGGGTAGATTTGGGATGGGGAATAGGTTGGGACTGCGGGTAGATTTGAGGCTGATGGGCAGATTTGGGAGTAGATTTGGGGATGGGGGGTGGATTTGGGTCTGAGGGGGAGGATTTGAGGCTAGGGGGTGCAGACTTAGGGCTGGAGGGTGGATTTGGGTCTGAGGGGGGTGGATTTGAGGCTAGGCGGTGCGGATTTGGGGCTGGGGTGTAAATTTGGTGCTGGGGGTAGATTTGGTGGTAGATTGGGTACAGACTTGGGACTAGGGGGTGGATTTCAGGCTGGAAGGGATGGAGTTGGAGCTAAGCATGTGGATTTGGGACTGGGGGGGAGACTTCTGCTGGAAAGAGCAGAGTGAAATAAAGAATACAGTGCAAGAACAAGGATGGGCTTGTGCCACCAACGTCAGGAGAAGACTTCCCAGAGACATCTCTTGTATGGAAAAGGTTCTGGTGTTACCATAAATAAGCAAATGCCTCAGACTCAAGTTGTGAGCATTAATAGGCAGGGATTCTTTTATTATGAGCACTGGACATACAGAAGGATCTTCCTCTAATCATGTGTGAGCCCTTCTCGGCTCAGCAAAGCTAATATTTACTTACAGCTTTACATTTATACTGGCTAAGAGGAAGGCAA
>VZRE01015051.1:185777-249774 GCA_013396775.1 Cephalopterus ornatus | reverse complement strand
CTTTTCCCTTTGGGGCAGGGGGAGGTCTTTGGGGTCCGTCCTGTGTACATAGTATTCTAATTGTATATAAGTGTAAATACATGTGTATATTTTTGTACAGCTCTGGTCTGGTCATGTCAGTGTTTCAGTAGCTTTTCCCTTCTCCCTTTCCCTTGTGCTCATACAGGGGGGTGGAGGGAGGAGAGGCTGCAAACTGTAAGGTTTGAGCATTCGGCAGGAAGGTCGGATCCAAACCATTACATGCTGCACAAGTGGAGAGAAGAGTGAGAATGAATATGTGAGCAAAACAGCCCTGCAGACACCGGGGTCAGTGAAGCAGGAGGGAGAGGAGATGCTCTGGGCAGAGATTCCCCTGCAGCCTGTGGCGCAGACCCTGGTGCGGCAGCTGTGCCCCCGCAGCCCACAGAGGGCCGTGAGGGTGCAGAGATCCACCTGCAGCCCATGAAAGAGCCAATGCCAGAGCAGGGGAAGAGTGTATGTAAGTTCTCCCCCTATAGAGGAAGGAGCAACAGAGATGATGTGGTGAATGGACCACAGTCCCCATTCTGCATCCCTCTATCCCATTGATGGGGAAGACTTAGAGAATTTAGGAGTGAAGTTGACCTGGGAAGAAGGGAGAGGTGTGAGGGGAAGTTTGTTTAAGATTTGGGTCTATTTCTCACTACCCTACTCTGATTTGATTGGTAATAAATTAATTTTTTTTCCTCAAGTTGAATGTTTTGCCTGTGATGGTAATAGGTGACTGATCTCTCCCTGTCCTTATCTCAACCCATGAGCCTTTCATTATATTTTCTCTGTCATGTGTAGTTGAGGAGAGGAGAGATAGAACAGCTTTAGTGGGCACTGACATCTAGCTAGGGTTAGCCCATTCATAATCCTAGCCCATAATGAAAAGTACAGTATTATAGAATAAGATCCAAAACTTTATTGTAATGATGGGAAATGAGATTAATGCAAATAAACTATCAAGAATGAAATGTCAGAAGCCTCTGTTAAAAATACACAAATTACACCAAATGAAAGAGTGTGCCCTCTTCCAGGGAGCTTTGAAAGAATGGCAGTATAAAAATGATACGTTTACTGTGTGTCAAATTAAGTTACTAAAACTCTCTTTTTCAGGTCACATGAATCAAAAGGATGAAACAGACAAATGGATTAAGGCTGACACACAAAGTGGCAAAGTATATCTTAAAAGCCAAAGCTGGATCCAGTCTGTCAAGCTGAAAAGTTCTTAAAGGTGAAATAGGCCAAAGAGATTAAATCAAGAAATTGTAAAGGAAACCTTTGTATGAAATTATGAAACTTTGTTGATGTATATTCTTAATATAAGAGAGAAAGCATATTAAAAATGAGAGCGTTTTAACCCAAGATTTGCCTGTGATAGTGCTGGTGCTAAACAGGTCTGGTTTACTTCTAGTGCCTTTTAGAAACAAGATGATCTTACATATTCAGAATTTATATAACTTGACCCACTTACCATGTCAGTTTAAAAGCTGGTAGGTTTCAAACAAAAGTTTGGAATTGTCATTTAAAAATAAAAAGCATTTTCAACACTTCTTATCTTCAGATACGAGAATTTACTTCCAAGTTGACGTGCTTTGCAAGCTCTGTTACACTTTTAAGTTAAATGTCACAGTACTGTGGGAATTCTACTCGTTTGTACAAAATGCAGAGAATTTTCTTCAACCAAATTGTCTATATCGTGGATAGGATAAAATCACTTCCAGAACTGTAGTTCTTATGTGGTCTTCTCGTTTGGTGTTTGAACCCTAAGGGGTTTCTGCCTTGTCAGTGGATACTCTCTGTAAAACTATTGCTGTGAAATGGCAAAACTTGCTCCATGTCTTCTTGAACTGCTTGTTTCTGGAAGGAATAAGAGCTCTAACTATGTCTACCACTGCTCATCTGCAAAGAAAAGCTTTTAAAGTAAATAGAAGTGTAATGGATCTGGCTGATTTCAAGGAGGAACACTCCACCAACTGGACTTCAGGTGAGAGTCCATGTGAACATTCCCCTGAAGTAAGAGCTGCCACGGAATGGAAGTATTGGCTTGCTAACTGAGAACTGTAATCTGTTTATCTGCCACATTTCCACCGACTTCCAGCCCTGTCCTGCAAGGCTGCCACTCAGCTCTTTGAGGCAGGAATGCAGAGGAGGGAGGTGAGGGAAGGAGGTAGGCCCCGCACAAGGGCAGACATGATTTTTGTGAAAGATTTGGTGTTACTGTAACACAAACACCACAGTAAAGTAAATGGAGCTTTTAAAAGCCTTTCCATACGTCTGTATGACACCTTATAAAAGAAGTACTGAAATTTGTGTTTTAAAGCTGAAATGGAAGAATCTCTGCCAAGCGAGTGGATGGAGAGTAGCAGAGGAGAGTTCAGACTGTCAGCTCAGGTTTTAGGTTGTGTACGTGTGTGCTTTAGATCATCATGGTACATCATGAAATGAATGTCTTTGCCACATGATCCCCCAGGAGGTATAATTGTCCCTGGCTAATGGACTTCAGTAGTCAAGGGCAGCATTTTTACTGTAATTTAGGGTGGCTGAAAACTCCACATTCTTTTTGCTGTTGTGTGTACTGTTTGTTGAGATGAAGTGGGCACTGATGTTTATGACAAATAATATGTATTTTTAATATAAACACTAATATATAAAACACTTCTAATAGTATTACTAAATGTATTACAATATTACTAGTCATTATTATACTTTTAAAAGGTACAATATTAATAAATCTATAATGGGTTTGGATATCCAGAAAAGTTTTTGAAAATAATGGTTTCTGTGCTGCAGCCAAAGTGAAAGAAGCAGCTCAACATTCACACCACATGGAAACATAAGAACAGTCTAGTAGATACTTCAGAAGATCAAGTCCATTTAATGTTCCCATTATTCACACAGAGTACAAAGCCTGTCACCCTCTGAGATTAAGGTCTTGGGATGCTGCATCAGCAATATAAGGGAGAATGTGGTAAGAAAACATGTTATTTGTTCCACGTTCAAAAGAAAGCAAGCTAAGGCATTCGTATTCCAAAACTAGCAGGAATTAAACGTGAGGATTGTTAGTTACTTGCTTAAAGAAGTTTAAATAAGGCAGCAGAAAAATTGTGCTACCACAAAAGCTAATTATTATATTCTTTCCAAGCTAGGAAATTTTGAGGCAAGCTAGAACCTTAATATAAAGGTCAAGAATGAGCTGAAGAAGGACAAATCCTTGGGAGTTTCCCAAAAAACATTGAGTAATGTCTTGTTCTGCTGTAATGAGGTGAAACTTTATTTTTCTGTAGACAAGTGAAGATTAGTAGGTTATCGGTATTAGAATTTGAATGGCAAATCCAATGTGTGCTTTTTTTTTTTTTGCTCTCCATTTGATGAGAAGACATGTTCTTGTATTGGGAGAAAATTTATCCTTTAACATTTTTCTTATCTATGCTTTTTTTAATTTGATTCTCCTGATCTGTCAGCTGCCACCCAGCTCACAGTTCAGATCTACAGCTTGCTTAGAGACGTGAGCTCAGCCCCAGAGGCTTTTATGAGAATTGGGGCTCTGGGTGCACAAGTGACTGTTGAGAAGTGGAGAACTGTGCTTAAATGTACAGGTATAGTTGTGTATTAAAGGATCAGTAGTCACTACCTACTCACTGTTCTCAATTACTCAAGAATGCTGTACTTGATGAGTACCAGCCAAGTCAAGTGTGAGGTTCTGTGGGGAGTCAGAGTGTTAATGGCCTGGAGAGGACTTTCATGGCACGCAAGAACCCCAAACACATTCAGATTTATTTACTGCTTACCCTGCATGGGACTACAAAAACTTTCATTACTGAAAGATGAAGACAGCTTGAATCAATATCTGAGGGTTAGCAGTGCTGTCTGAGTGCAGCTGTCTTGCTTGGAGGCATTTGCACTCCTGTGAGAAAGATTCACAATGCTTCCTTACTAATGTAACAAATGGCCTTCTATTAAAGGGTGATTAGTTTTAAGAAAAAATAATACAGTGTTCTTTTCATGCTCTAGAGAAAAACCCTTGAACTGTAGAAGATGTTGTGCAATTTCTTCATTTTTCATGTGAAGAATTTGTTTATTCAGGCTCTGATCTGTGTTTTTGGTGAAGGTGGTTATATTACCATCCCAGTCATATCCAAGTCAGCATCATTACATTCTTGTTTCTCTCAAGACAGCTTGTCTGCAACAAGGGTTTTAAAATAATAATGACAAAAGAAACATTTTCAGAGGCTGTTTCTACAAAGAACCCTAAAAGCAGTTTAATGAGAAAAAGTTCTTTTTTTTTTAACTAAAGCTATCAATATTATAAGAGGTGTGTGGAAATTAGAACAAAATAATTTTTTAGGCCATAGAGTCACAGAAGAAATTAGGTTGGAAGAGATCTCTGGAGATCATTTAATCCTGGTCTTGATTTAAATGGATCCAACTAGACCAGGTAGGTTATGGCTTTGCCAGATGAGTTCTGGGTATCTGTAGGGTTGAAGGTTGCACAGCCTCTGGGATCCTGTTGAAGGGGGTTTGACCAGCCTCCTGATTAAAAAATGAGTTTCCTTGTAATCAGAATGTAATCAAATTTTATGTATGTCACTTGCCCTATCAGTGCACCTTTGAGAATGGTCTGGCTATGTCTTGTCTTCTGTATCCTCTGATCAGAATTAGAGACAGCAAATGAGGTCTTCTCCATCTCGAGCCTTCTCTTGTGACTTAGCAAAGCAATTCTCTGAAGACTCTTCACAAGTCATGTGCTCCAGCCCTTTAATGGTCCTGGTGGGTTTCATTCACACTTGCTCTGGTGTGTCAATATCTGCCTAAACACAGATCTGAGTGGGCAAGGCCACTGGAATAACAGCACTGTGTTTGGGCAAAAAGGACACCAAACAAGATAAAGAAACCAGCTACATCAGAAGGTATCACAGCATCTCCAGAGTGGTTTTTCATAGCTCTATAGAAAGGCTAAAGTAAGTGTGCAGGTCCCTCTCTCTGTTTTTCTATTTGAACAGTGTCTTTTAACACCTCCACGTATTTTTACCATTTCCTTCTTCACCCTCTGCTTTCTTTTTGGCCACCCTCTCCATCGTAGTTATCTTCTGTCACCCACCTCTTGTGAAGTGTGTTGTTTCAGAAATGGAATTGAGTACACGGAGGACAGTGTTATAGAGCCTTACAGTTCCCTGCACTGGCCCTGGACCCATCCCAAGGCTGTGTTTTGCAGCTTCTGTGATATCTGAACCAGGGAAGAGTTGTCTGTGATGTCCAAAACTACCCATGACCCCTCAGATCTCCCTCAACATTTTGTGGCCACTGCCCCTTTGCAGCATTAGAACACAAAAGCAACAAACTACATCAAAATAGGAGAAAATCAGGCGTCCTATATGAGACACCCTAAAAAGAAGTTGAAGAGCAACTCTCTCCTCTCCTTCCTTTCCCCGTGGTATCAGTCCAGCAACTTTCATTACCTTCCCAAGCTGAAGAAACTCAACCTGCCACTTTCAGTCTTTTGAACATCTCCCTGTTTCCATCACTTCTGTGACCTGGCTGTCAGCCCACTCCTGGCTCCACACCCACCTCCCCCACTGCTGCTCCTGCGCTCCAGAAACCTCCGCTGGGCTGAGCGTGCTCTTGTGCTCCTTGGGGAAGAGCCAGCTCTCTACATCTCCTCTTTAAGAGATTCAACCAGACCCGGTGTGTCCCAGCCACACCAAGACAGTCTTCCTCCCTGCTGGCCCATTCCTGAGCTCTGTAATGATATAGTGTACAGCATCTAGACAATTCCAGAAAAAAATTCAAATTAAAGTGCTCTGTTATCTGCCAATAGTGCTACTACAGTGCTTTTTCTTTGTTTTTCTTTTTTTTTTTTCCCTAAAGTGGAAATGAGATGGTTACAAAGGAGGCAGACGTGCCCAGCTGTAATACTTGCACCACCACAGCAGGAGAGAGGAAGTGGGCAGGAGTGGAAAAGCGACAAAATTAGTGAAGCAAGGAGGGCTCCTTTTCAGCCACTGCAGGATACTTTTTTTTTTAAATCTCCAACACTGATACACTGTATAAACCACATGAACACAAGGCTGCATCTGTTTTTATATTAGGGAGGCCCGTGCCATGGAGGAATGTGTGCACAATTTATATGAGCCATAAGCTCTGAGCTATAAAATAAAAATCAACTCATCCAAGTCCAAATTCCTGTTTTTCATGGAAACTGCAATGTATGGTGGCTGTCTGAAGCATGTATAAGGAGAGCTGTTACTATTTTTTTGGAAATTTATGATGTCTCATGCCTGGAACTACAGTTGAGTGGTTTGCCAGAAACAGCCATTCATTAATCATCAACACATGGCAAAAAAGATTGTTTATTTAAGATATACTGTACTATGATAGTGCCTGCTTATTTATTTATATAGTACCTTAAGTGAACACATTGATGACTAAAAGCATTTCAGGAAATAATTGCAATTATCTTTGGCAAAATAACTATCTCCTGCTATAAGTGAGACAAAAGGACTGGCCCAAACACACATCTTGAGCAGCATTGGAATACATAATTGAATCCTTTTCCAAAGTTTCAATCGTTTTTACTGAGAAGGGGTAGGTAGGAAATACAGTTCTGCATCATGGTCTGAGTCTTGTCCATTCTTGACTGGGTCTATCATAATAAAAAGCAGAGGTTTTGAAAAAGACTTTTTGAGATGAGGTTATAGAAACCAATCAAGAGGAAAACGTAATGGAAAATAAAAACTTAAAAATGGGAGAAGTGTTTATAGTGCGAGTGCAGGAGAAATCAAGCCAAAGAAGCAAGTGGAGGCAGGCAGCTAATGGGAAAAGCAGGAAGCATCCTGCAGGCATGCTCCAGGTTACCAAAGATGATAAGACTACATTGAATCCAAACTATTCTGAGGCCTATGTCAGCTGCAGTAGTTTTATCATTTTATGGGATCCAGCTCACGTGCATGTGATGGCTAAAACATGGCATTCCAAGAGCCTCTGTGCCACTTTCAAGGAGCAATTTACAGTCAGCGAGAAGACAGTATTTTTGTTGCTTCTTAAAGAGAAAACTTAGGAGTAATTATTGTTAGTAATGTGTGGGTTATCTTCATTTCCAGTTACATGTGTGTTGGACTCCCAGATCCTTCCTGCCTTGAGACCTGCATATTTGCATAATACCTAAGAAATTCCGCTTTTTCAGGAAAAAAGAGTTCTTGCAATCGCCTTTCCAGCCAACCACAACCATTAGAAAACACAAAAACAACAAAACCAAACAAAAATAAGAATGTTCTCCAAATGTCAAATGTATTGTAGCTATTAAGACCCAATGTAATTTTTCTTCAAAAGGCAAAAATTGTAAAAGTATTTGTTGATGAGTCTCTTGTTAACAGTGTAGTCATAATTTTAGGAGAAACGTAACCAGTTTTATATTAGTGCATACAAGAAAGAAGGAAGCATTTAATTTTGCTCTTAAAGAAGATCTTTTGGTGCAACAAAACTGTTACAGATGACATGCAGTTTGGGCAGAGCAGAAGACTGGCTGGCTTCTCTTGTCAATGACATCTTTCCTTTCTCATTTTGCATCTAGAAATGGTAACTCAAGGAACAGAAATGTGTTATTTCCTGTAGGATTAGTCCTCAGCAAATCACAACTGACACAACTTTTTCCTACAGAGGCTATGCTTTAAAAAGTGGTTAGTTAGCTTCCTTTTCCTCCAGTGGAAGAAATAAACTGTACCAGTACTGTATTCTCCCACAGATAGATTATCCATGATTCTTTCTAGCATTTAGAAATAGGATTAAGACAGGTCATTAGCCTCTGGACACAGAAATATGCAGCAGGATACCAGGCCACAGACCTTTTTTTTCTTCTAACATTTATTAAACCCTGAACCAGGGCGGTATGTCAGCAAATATAACCTCGAATGCTGCCTGATACTGGAAAGAATGGGCAATTTATACACTCGTAACTGTTTCCTACGAAGCTGCATTGGACTGAAACTTGAAGAACTTTGTGGCTCCACATGTTTTCTATTTTAATCCATCAAAAGAGTAAAAATCAAAAAAAATTTTGAAAAATAATGTGACGCGATACAAGAGATGTGACTCAATATTTGAAAGGTTTAATCTGTTAAGAGATGTCTGCTAGGACTTGTTAGTGTTTAACGATGAATGATGGGGAATTCCTTTGGCACAATGAAGTACACATGATCCACGGAGATTTTAGGGCAACTTTAAACTAAAAGCATATTTCTTCTATTGCTTATTTAGAACCTAAGCCACTAGCATGTTTGGTTCTCCAGATGAATCTGATTTTTACATAGATGACCTCTTCCATCCCCTTAAACAGGGAATGAAATGTCTCTGCAGTGTAAGTTTCACACCTGCAGAACATAAATTACACCTGAAACCAGCCTTTACTTCCTGTGAAAATCTAAGAACCTGAATGAGGTTTTAGAGTTAGTTTGAAAAGAGAGAATGAGGCCCCGTTGTTAATTTTCCTGACAATCTCTTGCTTATTTTTCCTTACAAAAAACATACAGGTTGTGACTGAAACACATAGTTTTATGGAAATATGTTGTGACAGTGACAATACTGTCATTGCTTTTGATGTCATTGAAAAGCTACTGCAAGATAACTATAGAATCATGTTGTATTTTACTGTGCTTTTGATGTAGTTATTGGCAAAAGATAAAATTTTCATCATTTTTGCCATATTGGCCTTGAACTGCAATGAAAAAAAAGATTTTGCTAAAGTGGGAAACATGCAGGATGTGGAATATATGTGAATCTAGCTGTGAACTCCCTTTTAGCTTCTGAATATCATTTTGTGTGGATGTGGTCAGTCTAAGTCTATTCTGTGGCCTGTCACCCCTCCACAGGGAGGGTCTTTGGGCTTATTGGAAGGAACAAGGAAAAAATATCCAGCGCTGAATTACTCTGCATGATTGATCCATCTGATAGTTTTTGTCCCGGACTCAGGAGTTTCCTATCACAGAACATATGGCGCAAAGGATTAGAGGCTGAGGCTGGCAAAGAAAAGGACCACCACTGTCCGGAAAATCAGGCTCAAAAAAGTAAAATTGGCAAAATTTGCCTAGTTCTAAAAATCACAAAAAGGGCAAAGATAACCCTTTGGGCGGAGATGTGTGTCTCATGGTTGCATGTTTGTTTTGCAAAGATCAGTAAGTCTCCAGGGGTTTCCTTACAGTAAAACTAACTGGTTGAGACATTTCTTGGCTGAGTCAGAAGAGTTTAATCAAGACGCTTGGAGAGCCCATAGCATATGGGACTCTGAGGCAGAGGCATAACCCTGGGTCATCCAGGCTGCAACAATGCAGAGGAGTCATGTCAGCTCTTTGATCGTGGCTCACCCAACACAAGTTGGAATTCACACAAATTTCTATTCCTGTTACATCTCGCCTCGATGGGAAGATGGATAAGTAACCAAGGCCTGAGAGGGCTGAAACAGCGCAGTGTTGCTGCTCTAAAGAGTGATGCAAAGCCACAAAATAAACAAGTCAGCAACAGTAATCTGAGGATAAAAGAAAATCCCTTGAGGCTTAGTATGAGAAAAACTGTAAATCAGAAAAGTATGAAGAGATTAAATGAATCTGAATTAATTTAGGTTGGTTTTCTCAGTTACTACTCTTGCATGACAATCCTTCAAAGCACTTTCTGTATCTAACAAGCATTTAATTTGAAGTAGAAGGAAGTTTTGAGATGACATTGAGAAAACTAAGTCAAAGAGAAGTGAATATAAGAGCAATGACAGCAGAATTCTTTGTGGTTAGACATGGAAATAACAGAGGAGGGTTTGGAAAGTGTGAAGCCCACTGGAAATATCTGAAGTTATTAAGCATTTACATTGGTCTTGTGGTCTCTAAAGTGACTATTAAACCCTGGAATGGTTTAGCAGGGAGTGCTACCATGGTCCTGTTAGAGTGGGGTTAGAGCTGTCCTAATAGGGACTCTCTATATAAGATGGTATTATATATTTCTTAGTGTTGTGAATTTTGATTAAGTTGTATACTGAGATATATCAACCATGTCTACACTTTAGTTCCTGCCCAGTTTCAGGCCCTGTGGCGTCTGGCCACTGTGCCTGGTCTGTGATGCTCTTAACCCCCATGGAAGGGTGGTGTTCATTGAAGCCACAACTTTTGAGACTCTCAGGTGAAAAATCAACTGTAAACTGAGCTCTCCCAATTTTCAAGAAGGGTAAGAAGGGAGACCCCAGCAATTACAGGCCTTCCAGTCTCACTTCAGTGCCTGGTAAAATTATCCAGAAGGTTATCTGAGAGTTACTGAAGAACATTTGAGAGACAATGCAGTCATTGGGGATAGCCAGCAGGGGTTCACGAGGGGAAGTTCCTGCTTAACCAACTTAATTTCCTTTTATGACAAAGTCATCCGTCTAGTTGAGCAAGGGAAGCCAGTAGATGTGGTGGGTTTGGATTTGGCAGCCAGTCACCAGTGGGGTTTCCCAGTGCTCAATTTCAGAGTCAGTACTTTTCTAATGTTTTTATAAATTTTCTGGAGGCAGGAATCAAATGTAAAGTTTGCCAGTGATACTAAATGAGAGTCCTTCAAGGTTAGAGAGACCTTACAGAGAGATCTCAATAGACTGGAGAGCTGGGCAATCACCAGCTGTGTGAAACTGAACCAGAATCAGTGCTGGGTTCTCCACCTGGGATGGGGGAATCCTGGTTACACATACACACTGGGGGATGAAAGACTGGAGAGCAGCCCTTTGGAGAGGGATCTGGGAGTTTGGGTCAATGGCAAGTTGAATATGAGCCAGCAGTGCCCTGGCAGCCAAGAGGGCCAACCGTGTCCTGGGGGGCATCAGACAAAGCATCACCGGACAGTTGAGGGAGGGGATTGTCCTGCTCTGCTCTGTACTGGGATGGCCTCACCTTGAGTATTGTGGGCACCACAACATAAAGAGAATAGAGAGCTATTAGAGAGCATCCAGAGGAAGGTGACCAAGGGGGTGAAATGTCTTGAGGACAAGATTTAGAAGGAGTAGTTGAGAAGGGAAGGCTGAGGGGTGACCTCCAGGCAACTGATCTACAACTTTTTCAAGGGTGGGTAGTGTAGTGGGAGGTGCTGATCTCCTGCTCTCCTGACCAGTGATAAAGCACAAGCTGTGTCCGGGGAAGTTCAGACTGGACTTTAGGAAAAGGTACTTCACTGCAACAGGCTCCCTGGGACAGTGGTTATGGTACCATACCTTGACTCATCCTCTGTAACTATCCTGTGTTTTGAGCACAGGCCCACACCTACTTCTGCCATATATTGACATTCAGTCACTGGGAAACAGTCTCCCACAAACTCTTGGAGTGAGCTCAAGTACATGGTGCAATGGCTAAGAGCATTAGGCCCTGTCTGGTTTTCTCCTTCATATTCCTATGTGCCCTTGAGGTGATAGCCTGTGTCTGCAGAAACTTCACTAAATGGACATTGTCTGCCATAAAGGCAGATGGGGTCTATATTTCTCTTCACTTCTGGCTGACACTAGAATATGTAGATAACTCCACCAGGCCACGAGAATCCTAAGGCACCAATGAGACACCCTCTAGATAAAGAAGCAAGTTTTGGAGTTTACAACCACCTCTGAATTAAGATTAGGAAAATCCTCATCCTCTTGGTAATATTTCTACAGTACAACCTTCCCAAAGATATTTCAGTGCTTTGTCAGTAAGATGAATGCAACTGGAGACATCCAAGAAGTGAAGACAGTGACAGGCTGCAGCCAAGTACTGGATACGTGTATCAGTCATCTGTAAATGAAGCAACGAGACACACAGAAGTTAGAAGATTATTGAGCAGCTGAAAAAAAACCACTGAGCACAACCTTAGTGTCTGATTTGTGGGAAAACTGTTTTTTGAAATGGAAGTAAAGTTTCTGGCACAGCAGAATTCTGCGTCTCTGGAAGAGGCTCCACAGAAACTGTCACTTTCTAATATTAGATATTAGTTAACTGTGATTCCAGTCTGGTTTAAAGTATTGTGGGATTTTTTCACCTGCTGAGAATGGTTTAACTTTCCCAACCATATGTGTCCACGTAGCACATATAAGCCTTTAGCATTACGTGATATCGCATTGCCCTCACTGAACTATTAGGATGCATTTGTATAATTTTTTTATCTCAGTTCTCTGTTACAAATTGGTGTCTCACACCAAGACCCTTTGAATGTCTAGTGGAGTTTTTAGCTCTGAAGCACAGCTGCTTAGTTTCACCTCACAACTCCATTTTTCAGGAACTTGCCATTAATGCTGGAAGTTGCATTTGAGAAAAACATGACACAGAGAGTCTTCAAGGTACATAAGCAGCCATGCAAGCTAGTAATTGCTCCACTGACCTCAACAGGAACAATCAAGAATACATTATGCACATATTTTAATTACCTTGTTCATTCAGGACCAGAAATCAAGAGGGTACATACTAAAAACCTTTTAAAGATATTTGATTAAAATCACTGGAGCAGGATGGTGGAAAGAGATGAGGGTTTCACTTGTATTAAAGAGCCAATCTCATGAGAATCTAAAAGGGACAAGGAGGCAAGATGAGGCTGGGACTTTGGGTTGTGGAACAAACAGCACGCTACCTCATGACAGTCCTCCTGATATATCATCATCATCATCATCATCATCATCATGGCTAGGCTTCGCGAACGAAGATTTGTGAAGGNCTTTGGGTTGTGGAACAAACAGCACGCTACCTCATGACAGTCCTCCTGATATATAGAGGAATGTATATGTGCTTTCCTTATTCCAGATTTATTTATATGCTCAATATTAAGACCTTTAATAGATTAATAAATAGATTAAAATATCATTAAGTAGTTTAATATTCCTATTGAAATAAAAAGAAGTTGCTGGCTCTGAAATCAGTAATTGGTATCAGATGCATTTAGAGAAATCTACATTCATCATTCACTCGATCTATTCCCTTTAGAGGACTGAATTACAGAATTCATTGTTCATTGAACTGTGTCTTCAGACCTTTGCTATTTAAATAGCCAATTCATTTAACCAGATTTATTTTCGGTTCTTGCTGTATATTTTCATGTGTAGGATATGTTTCCCACAGCAACTTCATTTTTTCCCTATGAAATAAGAATTACCCTTGAATCAGGTTCATTCCCTGAATAAGAATCAGAACAACATTGCTGAATATTTCATAGAATCAGCATTTGCAAAATGATAAGGTCTTCTAATTTTTGCATAACCTGCATAACACATACAAAATATTCTTAATGTACATGTATTTCTATATTAATTTTTCCCATGTTCTCTTTCTATTCTTTTTTTTTAATTCTTTTTCTTGAATACAATATATTCTGATGTTGCAGGACACATTAACACATATCCTTTGGAACAGGTTTGTTCTGACTTCAATCTCCCAATCATTTTTAACAGTCTCTGAGTGGAAAATATTTCCCTACTTAGCAGCTGGATACCCTCAATTTACACTACAAATTGCCAAAGGATTTGTAAGACCCATTAGCTATAACATCCACAGGTGTACCCATCTCGTTTTATGGAGCTGCAAGCTGGATTCAAGTCAAAAAAGGACTTGTAAACCTCTGTGTAGGTTTATTTGGAAGAGTCTTGATGTTCTTTTCTGAAAATAGTAGGGTATTAGCATTTAACAGACTGGCTTTATAACTGTTTAAAGAAAAGATAGCATCTAGGAACAAAGTTTTGGAAGGGGATTATGGGGTTAATGAGTTGACTCATTGTTCCCATTTGCAGGAACTACAAAATATGACCCAGATCACTCCCTTACCAAGAGCCATAGTGACATGCCTTAAGTTTGCCCTGCCTCCTTTCCTGGGATGCTCTTTCACAATTCACTGCTGTGACAATCAGAAAATCAGCCAGTTGCCAGCCTAAAAGTGTTTACTGACTTTTTATGGTGTGTATTTTTTTGGGGTTCCTTTGTTGGTATATAACATACAGTGGGAAGCACAGCAGGGAAGGCTGATTGCAACATTACCTAACTTCAACTACTCTGGGAAGATCTCCATGCACAACTTCCATTACTACTGTCACTGTGGAAAAATAGCTCAATGTCTATCTAAAAGCAAAGGATACAGGAGATGGAGACACCTGTATATAGTAATTAATGGTGCACAATAGGTATCTCAAAGATAAACCAAGGGCTATTGTAAGATACAGAGTGGCCTGTCAGGTCTGAAACACAGCCAGTGGGGTTTGGCCTAGAGGCTGAGAAACTTATGCACATTTGGGAGGCACTCAACTTGATCAAAGAATATCTGTAATTTAGGACTGGCTAATTAGTCAGCCAAGTGATCACAGTCTAGTTGCCCAGGAGGCTGTGTTCAACCACTGCAGGGAATGAGAGGATGTGAGGGCTGTGTGGAGCACTGAAAGGATAGCCAAGGGTTACAGAGATGGGTGTTGGAGAGGAGGAAGGCAGAGAAAAGCGATGGCTGCAGACTTATTGTGGAAGGAAACAGGACGTGGGTGCTTCAGTGGGAAAAAAAAGGGAGAAACTGGTCCAGTGACTGCTGAGATTTTAAAGAAAAGTTCAAGCTGAACATTTCCAAAAGTAGTAATAAACTTGTCTATTCCCACTTGATGGTGATGGAAACAACATTACAAGAACTTCCATGAAATTAAAAGAAAAATCAGCATTTTTAAAATTGCATTTGCATGCTTATTGTCAGACTGCTGCAAATATTTTGTTTTGCTGTTAAAGAAAATAATTAAAACCACTGAAACAATTAATGGCACAAAAGCCAGAGCTATTAAGTCAAAGTACAGGGAAGACGTATAGACCTTGATAATAGCAATAATTTCAAAAGGGAACACACATTCTGATAAGGAAAAAGATAACTGAGATGCAAGACTTGAATCAAAAAGAAATGATACAAAAAATACAGGAAGCAAAAATGCTGAAGTTGTAAGCTCACAGTAAAGAGGAACTAAGTTTCACTATAGGTGAATCTTAATCTAAATAAATTAATTGCTGTAAACAATTGTAATTTTTTTCAGATATCTAGACATCCTGAGTGAAAATTAGCAGCTTTCCTGAAGAGATGCTAGTTAATTGAATATGGCTGGAACTACATATGGTTTTATTGGTAATAAATACCTGCTAAACACAGTGCACTTCATCAGACTCCCCAGCACAATTGGAACCACTAGAAAAACTGTTGCATTAACATGGGTATTAAGGGAATATTCATGTAGCCCTGATATAACTATTATTCTAAGTCTCCTGTAGTCAACAGAGATGGGGTTTCTCAAAGAACTGAGGAAAGGTTCCCTGAATGATGCTTTGTAGAAACACTTCTCTCCACTGACTCTAAAAAATCAGGCTCCTTTCCACAGGTAGAAGTTATCTAAATACCTCATACATTTTATTTTCCAAAGGACTTACTTAGTTTCTTAGGCTTAGAATCTTCCAAATCATTAAGCATAAAGTTACATCTCTGAGTGCATCAGGTTTTAGGCACCTCTGCTATTTCAAAGTAGCCACTTGCCCTGCCATGTAAAGCCATGGGTATTAAGTTCTATTACCTGAGATTATGCTTTACCTGGGCTCAGAAAGAGCACAGGAAAAATTAAAGCATGAAAATACCAAGAGTTATTAAAGCAAAACCACTACCCTTTGGAACCACACAAAACCTGGAGAGAATATTTGCAGAAGAGTATCACTAAAAGCCCTTCTTCCTTCACCCCTCTCTAGACATCAACCCCCTGAGAGACAAAGTTTTATCTGATAAAGCATGGACACCTTTATATTTTAACTGCAACCATTAGAAGAATGCTAAACCCTCTCAAGAGCCAAGTCTGAAAACTTAAAACTCATGGAAAAGCAGCTGAATGATGCCAGCAGGTCACATTTCTGAATGAAATAGTGAGTAATTCTTTGCAATAGCAATCCCAGAATTATCTCCCTATTTCTTATACATACTTTTGGGCAACCCACTGTATTGCCAGATGTGAGCCTGTGGCAGTGGAATGCCATCGCTTTCACAGCTTCATCTGTCAGCTGAGGGCAGTAAGAGACATGGCAGGGTTACAGGTATTTTGTGACCTTGCAGAACTCAATTACAATACATGTACATCAGCCCTTGGATCCACTTCAGGCACTTCAGTTCCCCAGGTACCCTTTACTAGTAGTGAAGTCATTCAGCTATTGGCTGCGAATGTCACTAGTAAAAGAAGAGGTGCATTAAGGGGCTATTTTCCATTGCTTATATATTATACTGCATGTTCTTTTTTTATTTTAATGAACATTATTTTCTTGGAAAGAAATAGGTAAGAACTTCAGGACTGTCACTCACAAGTTCTGGCTTCTAATATGCTCTGTGTGGTTCAGGCCAGTTAACCGTCATACTGGTTGACTACAATTTCTATTCTCATTTTTAGAGTGAATAAACATCTGCAGATCCTACAGACTTCAATTCCAGCACCTTTATAACTCAGACAGCTTTTTCGTATGCCATGTAACACAGATAGTTTTGGAAAATAACAAACTCTCGTGAAAGGTCACAGAGATTCTTAAAATACACTTTTTTCCTTTGCACTCTAAAACTTTTCTTACCTTTTGGCCTGGATCTTTATGAAGCCTGAAAATAATCACTTCTGGGCCCACAAAGGGAAGAAGGTAGACCTTCTCTTGAAACCTTTTCTGGAAACTTTCTCTTAAAGAGAGACGCCTAAAATCATATTTCTTCGCCCAACAGCCCCATGATTTGAGCATCACAGAACATTCTGAAGCTCTACCAAAGCTTTGGCTTCAGTGAGAGTCTCTCCTCTCCTGTGATGTTCAGCTCAAAACCATGGTGAGATATTTGTCACTGAGTTATCTTCCAGGCCTGCTGATCTTGGCCTAAGGCTAGTGTAATTTGTCATTTACGGGAATGAAGTTCTATCTCTATGGGGAAAGAAGGAAATACTTACATAGCAGATTGAATAAAAACCACTTGTTGCATGAAGCTTTTCAAAGCTTTCAAGACTTAGTCCTGAGGTAAACGGACTAAGGATCCCGTGGATAAATAGCACGTGCACACACACAGAGGCACAAAAATGCACCTATTTATCATGTACAAATATTACATATTTATCATTCTGAAAAAAACCTCTGCAATAATCAGGCTATTGCCACTAACACACAGCTGGTTTTGTCTTACATAAAGCAGGAACTCGCACACTAACATAGCGTTGATCACTAGAAAAATTTTATCTTTGTTATGGCAAAAAATTATGTGATTCTGTGTGATTTTCTTAAGTCTCACATAAACAGATGCAAAGAAACTTAATCACATCGAAAATTTTTATCATAGATGGGATTTTTAGAATTTTTGGCTGTATCCTCACTCGAGTTTCTTTTTTCTGTCCATCAGTACAGCTGCAGCAAGGCAGTGCTTCTTGGGCTTTGGGTTCTTGTTTTATTTTACAAAATATTAGAATGTCAAATGTCTTAACTTGGGACTAGTTAGAGTGAACAATTCAGAATTCATATTCTGAATTGGCTTCTGTGCCCTTCCTATTTGCATCTTGGCTCTACAGGCTATTTGTCACCTGTAATACAGAAACATTCTCAATCCAGCAACTGAATGTTAATTATTCATGTACAAGAGAAACTGCACACCCTTCAGAATTAGGCCTCAGATGTGATGTCTTAATCACTACATTCTCAGCTAGGGTATGTAACACAAGCTGAAGCCAAGATTCCAATGCCTATGAGATATGTTTATCTTATTTTTACTAGCATAGCTTGTCTACGTACATATTTAAAAAGTTAGGTTCCGAGTTTGCTCTTAACTCTTAAGTCTACCCCTGCATTATTTTGCAAATAGCACTGAAATCATATTTGCAATCAAAAGGGATGAAGCTTTGTTTGCTCTCTTCATCTCTGTATCCCTTGTTCTATGTCTATAAAGAAAATAGCAGAAGAGGTTGTGAAGGTAAATAATGTTTGCAAAATATTTAGACACTACAAAAAAATCAAATGCCATGTGAAGCAAATATGATTTTCCAAATTATTTGCACAATTTTAATTCTGTGTAAAGAAGGCCTGAGGACACACACAAACATCAATGAAAATATCAAATACTAAAGTGCTGCTCATTAAGTGAGCATCACCTGAATTATGAATGAGCAAAGATCCTATTTACAAAATATGGGATCACATAAGCATTTGCACACTGTTATACTGCCTGGAAACAGGCAGTGGGATTATAATGGGATTACTGTCTACAAATTTTGCATAAACTCAAATTCTTAGATTCAACTTACAAAAAAGGATTTGCCACTTTGTTTCAAGTTGCTTCATATCTCTTTTTCTTTCTCCTGGACTCCCTGGATCCATGACAACATGGCTTCTGCTACTCCTAGATGTACTCCCTGCTGCTGCCTTCTTCCACAGAAAGTTCAAATTCATATGGCAGACAAGGAAGGCATAAGCACTTCTTTGTCACAATCCTTTTTCGAACTTACTCTGTGTAATGAGAAAACTGAAATAGCTTCTTAGCCATAAGCACAGCACAACACAGAAGTGAATATTCTCCTCTGAAAGCAGCAGCACTGGCACTAGCCGGCTTTCCGTGAGGACACAGGATGTACATACTCGGTCATTGGTAAAAACATGGAACTTTACACAGAACAGTCATGAAAGGCGAGTCAGAATTATTCCCAAAGAAGCAAATCCTAATGGCCTGACGTGTATTTCGGGTAGCAAGATTCAATCCAGATGCAGCCCTTGTGGTACAACAACTAACTCATTTTTACAATATATGGCTATAAAATGATGTTTGTTGAAGATTTATATTGGAAAAAATATAGAAGCTGAAGACTGGGATTATGTGATGGCGTTGCCTATACCTGCAGCCTTATGATCTGCAACTGTTTATGGGCATGGAATTGATACAATTAAAAAACATGATTTAAGCACTTCTGTTACATATGGCTAGGAAGGATTCTCAGTTACAGAAAGAAAGTGCTCTTATTTGGATGTAAATCCTCTCTCCCTCCTAACAAGAGAGATGGCTCTTTTTACTACTCTAAAGTTACCAACTAGTGTTTATTTCTTATATTTTTCTGAAATACAAAGCAGTAAATCTATGCAATCATATTGAATTTGTCAAATCTCCATAAGGATTTTGGTAAACTTCAAACAATCTATGATAAGGACAAGGAATTTCACAGTTTAACTATATATTTTAGAAACAGTCATCTCCTTCTCTTTATTCTTAATTTTCAAACTGAGTTCATTTCATGCCCACTAGATTCTGTATGGAAGTAAACAGCAAAAAACTGACCTCTATCCACCCTTTTCATGCCACAATGGAACAGATATCCTCTGTATGGAATTGTAGGAATGAAATGGGAGAATAATTTTTGAGACTGTAGAAAGGTGTAATGAAGAAAGAATGATGATATGCAGAGCCAAATAAGATCAGTTTTGGACATGGTTAATTTGGAGAAATAGGGAGGCTTGCAGGGAACATGAAAAAATAGGTGAAGTTTTACCTGAATGCCAGTGTCACTGATGTTTTTGCATGGTGATATAGAAAGTTTCAATATTTTTCCAGGCCAGCCTCGGGCTCACAAGCCCTAAAAATTCCAGAAAAATTAATGTTAAAAATCAATACATGCAATTACATTCAATATGTTAAGATGGTCAATAGTACCAATGCCTGTATAGTAAAGCTTCTACCTAAGAATTACAGCACATTCTAAGATATTCTCTCCAGTAGAACACATACAGTTTATCCTCATATTTTTGAAGCATGTATAAGGTTCAAGAATTCTAAGGAGAAATAATTCAATTGAGAAAGGGAAAAATTTGATTTTCCTACCTATTGAAAAAGAAAGAAAGTGAAGAAAAGTAGTGTGATGTGAAATACTTCCACCAAGGCTCTTGTAAATATGCATTTACAGATGCACTCCTCGAAAATTTGGGGTTGAAATAACTTTTCATAATTGTTTTTTTTTTCTTAGAAGAACAAAATACTATTTTCTAGGACCAAATAATGTCTTAAATTGATGTCTTACCGTTGAGGGGCTTTATAGCTACAGCTATGGCACAAGACAACGTTTGAAATAGTGCAGTCACACTCACAGGTGTATGAACAACCTCCATATTCAAGACAATAGGGAGGTGAAAACTTTGGTAAATTCCTATTTCAGGAGTCCAAAAGGATCCAAACATGCTTTGTGATTTTTACTGCTTGCACACCAGGAAACAGGACAATCTTCTGATCCTAAATACTCTGAACCAAAGGAGAATTGAATGTTGATTTTGTAAAATGTATTTTGATAGTCACAGCAGAATATCTCTGTACTTCATACCAATAAAGTAAACTTTACTGAAAAACAAAGTTATCACTTTATTCCACATGGTTAATAAATCATCTACAATGAGGCAGTTAACAGCACTGCCTAATTGGAGGCAGAGAGGAAGTATCAGCCTGAAAAAATAAGCACATGTAAATTGTGTCTGGAATCCAGATGTGGACACTGTAATGATAATGCTGAAGAGTGCGGCTGGAGTTCAAATCTTGCAAATTCCTGAAATCTCACAGGCTGAATAAAACCAAAGAATGGAACAATGAGAGAGATTTCCAATCTTGGAAAATCCTACTTATGAAAACACAGAAATTTGCATTTTCCTCAGCAGACACTGTTCAGTAATGAACATTACTTTCAACAACTTCATGAAAATCTACAGATTCCAAATTTTTGTTGACCAAAGCACTCCTATTCAAGACAATAAACATTATTTTACTTAAACCCAACACAGCTTTACGCCAGAACTTGAATTACTTACAACAGAGACTGATAGTGATAAGTGTGACCCTTAGGAACATAATTTCTTCTTGCATTTTTCTTTACTTGAAAGCGTCCCCACTTTAATGTACTTGCTAATGAAATACTAAAGAATATTATAAAGATTTTCTTGCTACATGACAACTAATCCTGTTATGCCTTCGAAGTTAATTTATAATAAATTTATATTATTAAAGTGACATTGAATCACAGAACAGATATTTTGTTCAATGAAAATCAAGACCTCCTTTGAGGTATTTCATTAACAATTCCAGATTTAAGAACAGAAAGAGTGAAGACTTGGAAGACAAGAAATGTCATCAGGAACCATAGAAAAACTATGAAAAACTATGAAATTTCTATGTTTCCAAAAAGAAACCTCTTCAAAGAAACTCTATGCAGGAAGTCTAATCTATACATGGCATTTTTAACTATTATTTTTTTATCTAACATACATACAAAGCAGCCAATTATCACTAGTTTTATTAGACTTACTGATTTATTCAGTAGTATTCCCTGATAAATAATATCAAGGATCCCCATCCAGAATATTGACCTAGTTCTAGAAGCTTTCATCTTCTGCACTAAGACTCCTGACATTTATGAAAAATATGGTTGGAGCTGTATTATCACTGGAACCTCTGGAAACAGATGCTGGCAAAACAAATACTGTGCAACACAGAGAGTAGGATCACCCAGTCTAGGATCACTGACTCTCCAAAAACGTATTTCCTCTTTAACATAAAAAAATCATACCCTGTATCTTGGATGAATCTTCTGTTGCCAAGGCGAAAAGGATGACTTTGTCCAGCACCTCTTCTATAGCATGTGTTTTACCATTTCCATTTAGAAAACGACTTTAAAAGAAACTTCTTATTCCTCTGTAACAGCTGGAGGTTTTTTCAATCAATTTTTACGTTTTTGTTCTGTTTTGTTTACTTTACTACATGAGGCCTACAAACAGTAGCAGAACATAATTTATTATTATTTCACCATGGTTTCTGCAGATGGGAAAATGAGTATTGACTGCACCAGTTGGTGAGGGTCTTCATTTGCTATAGACAAAAGTCACCTGAGGCATATCAAAGAACAGCTCTTCATTATTTACATTCACAAGCTGCAAGACTCTGCCTTTCTACTGCAGACTGCAATGAATGTACCATCTCTCACTAACAATAACCATGTGCTACTATTTTCAACTTCTTCCGAGATTTCTGTTCACATATCTCTTTGTAACCTTCAGGGTCAGCATCTGTAATGTATCTTTGTGTTCCAGAGATATACAGATGTTACTTCCTGTTCATACTCCAAACCAAGTAGATTGACCCCAGCCCTTGTGGTATATTGGAAGACAGCTCTTAGGAGGTATCTCCCACCTTCTATTTCTGAGCCATTTAGTACTAAATGACTCAGTTTATCCTCTAAAATGCTCAGATTTCTGCACAGATTAGCCACAGCCAGGCACCAGTTTCATGGATCCAACACTAGAAGAGAAGAATGTAATGCCGACCATGCAGATTCATTTTGCCATTAACAATACAAATGTGGCAGAACAAAGTTCAGTTTCACTTAGTAAAATCCTCCTGGAAAATGGGTATACACAAATGTATACACTGACTATACTGTTTCCAATACCTGAGCTAATATAAAGGTGGGTCAGATCTGTTTACAGGAACTGTAGAAACAATTTTCCATTGCAGTGCAGAAATCCCCCTGTATAACTTTGTGTACAATAAATGCCATAAAATTTATTTTCTGTACCCAATACCATTTGCTGTTAGATCAGATAATAACTTACAAACTATGATTGCCAATGTTTCTTGAGTCTAAGCCCAGATGACAGGGCTTCCACTGTAACAAAATGTCCTGTAAAATACTGACCCTGCTTTCAACACTGCTCAGTACTTTTAATTCCATCTGATTTGCGCTGGGACTCAAGGTGTTAGCACATCTGGCATCGATCGCAATGACTCCTTTTCTTCTTAATTCCTATTTTTATGCAGAATTAAGTTTGTAAGTCTCCAAATTTAAATCTCTCTTTCTCTATTCTCCCAAGTGATTTGGAGTGATAACAGCTGAATTTGGAGCTCACTTTAATATATTTTAACATTTCCTTTTCCCTGCCTTGGGAATGTGTGTGATTTGTCACATCCTTTCCTTTGGAAATCAAATGCAACTCATTCATTTGCAGTCCATGGCTGGTCGTATCTATTAGACCTGACAACATTTTTTCATTAACCTTTTACAAGGCTCTCCTACTGGCCTAATTTTCTAACAGACCAAAAAGTGGAGCCAGGCTACCAATTCAAGTCACTGCAGATTCAGAATCCCACTAAGACTGAAATGAAAGAGGTGCCCAGTGGTTACAAAGTATCCTCAAGTTTGAATTGTAGCTACACACAGCACACCATTCAGGCACACAAGAGAATGAGGCCTTATATTATCATGAGAAAGAATTTCATGCGTGGCAGTCATTCCTGAAGAAAGTGCAGAAACAAAGAATACTTGTCTCTATGCTTTTATGTCCTTTTTATCCCTGATTTCAGAAGTGTATCAGGGTTCTTCCGATTTTTAAAGTATTTTCCCTATTTTTTATGTTCCAGGCTATTTTTTTTTTTTTGTCTCTCATTATTACACTGCATATAATTCACCACTGATATTAAGCTTCCCTGGGTCTATGTCAGGGCATCTACTGTTTTTGTTGCTGGATGCTCTATACAACTCAGAATTTTTTATTATACTATGCTATGCTTTTCTGTCTAACTCCTGCTTGACTGAAGACATTTCCTTCATGTGTCCTGACACTTCTATACTTAATTACTTTTTTAGTGTCCCAGGAATATGGGTGGTCCAGGCCATGTGCATTAGCAGCTTGTGTCAGAACAAGGAAACTTAGGCAGCTGAGTACTTTCAGACTCTCACACTTGGAGCAAAGCTGCCAAAGCTGTCTCACGTAGACATCAGAAAAAGTTCAAGACATTTTAAAAAAAAATATGCAGAGTATGAGAATAAAACCGGTGACTAAAACTGCTTCTCTAACTCATGGAAGCATTTCCACTGAGTCTGCATTTATAAGACAAATTTTGGTCCTAAATGCTCATGTTTTCATCTCAGTAATAGAAGCTTAAAAATCTTACATATATTGTAAATACCTTTACAATGATTTCTAAAATGAAGTGTGATATTATCTATGCACTCATGAACATATTCATCGTACTCACAATTTAAAACACTGTGGTCTCTGTTTCAGGGATTTTAGAGGAGCAAAATGTGAGGGAAAACAATGAGGGATAGGAGGCTAGCTAGTAAAAAAAAGGGTGGTTTCTTTGCTCTGTCATTGTGTTGTGGCTTTTTTTCCAAAGAAACGTTGTCATTAAGTTTGCAAATATTTTCATTTCTTAGATTCTTTTAATTTCTTTGTAACTTTAAGAAACTGATTTCTGGTACTTCAGGAATGACAAAACCAGAACAAATGTCCTTCCCACTATTCAAAAAAGTTATTGAGACTTAAAAATTCTTTGTTGTTTAAAAAAAAAAATGAATAAAGAAGGAAATATTACCTGAAATGTAAAGGGATGAATGCTAAAATAATGAAGTTAAAAAAAAAAAAAGTAGTTGTGTGTTTTTTTTAATTTAATGTTACATATTTTTTGATAGTATGAGCAACATAGTCAAAGCCCGAGTCAGAAAAGTACAGAGACTTCTTCATTATGCTGCCAGTTATGCATAAAGTTCACATCCTTTTCCTTGGATGGTATTTGGTTTCGTTAATGAATGGTCTTATTTAGCAAGATACTTAAGCACACATACAACCTAAACATGAGATGAATTACTTCCCTTATTCTAACTCATTTTCAGAAGTTTCCCTAGGCATGTTCTCTCTCTGTGAAATGCACAACTTTCTATGCAGTATCAAAATCTGAACATATGCGATGATTATTTTTACTCAATTTCCAGTTTTCAATTGAGGAGTAGACTCAGGATAAGGATAATAAACTTTTAATGTATTTTTCATTAGTACTATGTCTTTTAATTACTGTGTGTCTATAAGGTACTGGGTTTGTTGGTTTGGGTTGTTTTTTTTTTTAATTAACAATCTCTTGTCAGGGGCAAATCTAAGAATCAATACATTTCATTCAAATTCAACAAGTTGAAAGACAGGTCACAAAATGAACGTTGGGTTTCAGAGTAACCACAGAGGAGGAAGGTACCAACGGTGGGGGGAAAAACTTCCATTTTGGTTAAGTCAGTCATACTTGAGACACAAATCTGTAAAAAATATGGCTCTACTGAATCTTTTCTCCCCTATCCTTCCCTCAGGTATCCTTATGGAAATAAATTCTGCTCTGCTCTGATGAGCAGAACGATTCTGCTGTCATTTGAAAAACCAGAAAGGAAAATTATCTTGTGTAGCACAAATCTAAGTTGCACATTCTACGTTTTACACACTAAACAGCAAGACAGCAAAAGCAAGAGAGATCTGCTGCACAGCCTGCAGGGAAGCATATATAAGCCTTCCAAGTTTTCTCTATCAGTGCAGCGTACGGGTGTTGATTACTGCACATAAAACATTGTGCCCTCAGTTGCTTTTTAAAGCAATACTTACCAAATCTAAATTGAAAGAGATCTTGGTATGACTTCCTCTGTGTGCTAATAAAATGCGTAATATAAGGCCAAAGCATACAAACAGTAGCCTGTTACAGAACAGACTGCAAGATTTCCTTTTATCAATTAATGTTTTAAGACTAGAAAACGTATCTAATATCCGTGCATGAATGTTACATACTTCAATACAGCAAAGAGCAAAAATCTTAACAGTTTTTTTGCTGGTATTAGCATTCAGATAGAAATGGCAAAAATTAAAAATAGTCAGGTTTTGGGTTAATTTTATCTGTCTTGTGGGAGAGAGAAAACTGAAAGCCTTAGCAATGCAGTGTAAGCAAAAGAGCTTGGCTTGTTGCCGAGGTCACGGGTTGTGCTATGTAAAAACTAGAGTAAGAAGCAACACAGCATTTTAAAAGACTAGCTGTGGCAGGCAAGGAGAAAGAAAACATTTATATTGAAACATTGTGGGACTATAATTCAAGGCAGCATAAATTTCATTCAGATATAATTTTATGATATTTTAAATGAACACATTAAGTGAAGTCTTCTTGGATCTCCCAATCCTCTTTATTTAGCTTAATTTTCTTTTTTATTTTCAGACCTCCACAAAAGATACAGGCATTTTTTTTTCTTTTTTTTTTTTTTACATTTTGATTACTTTTGCACAAACTTTTGTGTTAGAGCCAAATAATGAGGTTTTTGGTCAGAATTTTGTTTGAACAGTGACTGAGTGAAGAGTCTCTAAGGCAAATTTTTTTCACAAGGATTCTCTTGGATTTCTGTGTTCAGTGTTTGAGAGAGTTTGTCCCAAAAGCAAAAGAAGCAGCAGAACTGGTTCTGAACCCTGCGCACAAGCAGGACCTACCAGGCACTTCTAATGTGGAGTTCTGCAATGTTCAACCTGGCTCCCCCCTGAGTTTTTTTTTTTGCTTTCCAGTTTTAGCAACTCGACACATTGAAGACACCTTGTTAGCAATTCTTTCACCAATAATTGTTTTCTAGACCACAGTGGAGAGGCACAGTGTGCCTCTGCTGGAGCTAAGCTCACACTCAGCTTTCTTAGCTTAGCTCCTTAAGAATTTTGTACCAATGGCCTTACACATCCATCACTGACCCTAAGAGAGAAATGTAGGCAACATTTATAATCGGTACTTTTCCTACTCCATACAAGTCAATACATGGTTTGCGTTCAGCAGTCAGCATTGTAGATAAACAAAAATTAATAATGGCATTTTTAAAATAGCCCAAAAAGAGTCAGAATGATGCTGCTCTTTGGAATGGCTGAAAACCTGAACTTTCTGGAAAAGAAAGTCTTTTGTGTTGGAGATTATGGGAACTTCTGTCAGTTCCAGCACTCAGGTATGACAGTCACGCTGAAAGACAGAGCTTGAAAAACAAATCTAGAAAGTATCAGAACCTGTTTAAACATTTCAGAGTAATATATGTATTATTTTTTTTTTAATTTAAGGAACTGAAATAATTTTAAGCAAAAATTATCTTCTAGCACGGAAGCAAAAGTTATCAGTTGCATATGTATGTAGCAGCTGTTCTGTACTGTATGGAGAGTTAAACCTGAATTCTTCCTAGGAGTGTTTCACTTAATCAATTGCATATCTCCCACACAGCTAACTTATACACAAAGGCTATAAAAATTAAGTAGATAGAAAGTCTTTCAGCCAAGCTGAGAGGTCTGGAGAGCTGACTATAACTTTGGTGTTTCAATGCAGTTCATATCTCTGGTATGTTTAACATTACTGTACACGTAGCTTTTCAGTGCATTCCCAGTATTTCTTTTGTGTTCCCTGACGAATAAAAAATTAATCCCAGAATTATGTAGGACAGAATCATATTTTGGCTTGTACAGTTTGTTGCAGCACAAAGAATCACTGCAAATCCCAAAGTCCCAGCACTACTAATAAACGGATAACCTGAACAGAGCCTCACTGTGTGACCACGAGCTACAGAAGAAGCTAGAATTCATAAAGTGGTAATCACACTGCAACCATTCAACCACTGTGGTAGTTTTGGTGTTTTGTTTTTCATTCAAGATGACAGATAACTTTAAGAAATGTAACTTCAGAATAACCAACTCACATGAAGTCTATAAGGACGGTAGGTCCTGGCAGTACAGTCTACTGAATTTAAAAAATAAAAAACTAAATATTCTGTAACCAGAGGTGAGTGATAGAACAGCTTTGGTGGGTACCTGGACCCCAGGGTCAACCCACCACAAGTTTAAATGTGTTAAAATCTATAACTCTGTTAATGCTGAAGGTTTGAAAAGTGTCTGCAAAAGCAATAAAATAAGTACAGAGTTCTACAACAGCTTTACAACTGTTTAAAAAGTTTTGTTAGGGTAATTCAGCAATTCTTTAGCACTAGAGGCAGTAGACACGTGCAAACACACTCACAGCCCACAGTCTGGCTGACAGATTGGAAACCCAGCCTTCTAAATGTTAAACCAGAATATGCAGGCAGCTGTGCCACCTGCCCAGCTGAACTACCAACGTGATAGCACGGTATTGCTCCAGCACTTCTCGGGCAATATTATCAGATTTGTATACAGCATCAACAGGAACAAAAAGTGCTTTAGTTACACGTTAAAGCAGAATCCCTAAAACTTCTCATGGTCAGAAACTTTAAGATAAACAACAATTCTAACTTCTTTGTTTATAGGTCTGTTTTGAAAAGTTTGTAGGCTTTGCCTTTCCTGTTATCTCTCTCCCTTCACTCTCTCACTGTGCCATAAAACAGGGAACAAGTGTGCAGCTTTGAAACTTCTTTCATTTGTCTTTGTTTTCTACTGATACATGACACACCTGAAGTGGAAAACAAGCCTGCATATAAAATATACCCTTCACCTATACCATAAATAAAAATGTTTTCTTGGTAATTGTAGAAAAAATTGGCATTTTAATTTATATCTTAATATTAGACAGTTATAAAGTATTATTTCAATATTCACAAAATCAAATAATGTCCAAGTTTCAATATAATTGTTACAATGGAATTGGCTTTGGTTATCATATCCATCTTCTTCATAGCCACATTCCAGCACTGAAATATGCCATGGCTATGAAGTGATACTAAATCTACAGTTAGTTTTTTTTTGCTTGAACTGGAGTAATAATAAATGGATTTTTGAAAATGATACAGGACCAAAAAACTACTTGCATAAATATATTTTTAAAATATTCAGATGCATATATTAACATTCTAAGAGTTTAGTTTTAAAACTGAAAGATATGTTAACAGGACTTATTACGAGTATAATTAACTAATACAGCCCCTTTGCAATGGTTACAGAAATCCGATGTGATCTAGTACCTTATACAGTCTGCCACATTCAGTACAAGAATATGCTTCAACGGTGAAATCATCCTAAGACCAGCATCTGTAATCTTCTGGCATCAGACAGAAGAATGCCTGATGTATGGGGCTGCATTTGCTCATCAACATGAAACTGAAATATTAAAGATGTACGCTACACATCTGACATACATTAAGGGGCCTGATCCAATGAGCTGAAAGATTTATTTCAAATTAACTGAATGAATTTTAAAAATACATCATCCTCGGAATTTTTTGAATTATTATACTAACTTTCAGTGCTGACCTTGACAAGTTTACATTCAGCAAAGGCTTTAAAAGTTCAGAAAATTTTGGAGAGTTGAGGAAGAAAATAGACCTTATCTGTTGGCATTTTGCAAACAGAGCCTTTGAAGAGAAAAGCTGACATAAAACATTCATATCCCTATGCTGTCACATAAAAAAAAGATCAGCAAATATTCCACATATAATACCAAAATGTTACAATTTCAAACAAAAGTTATAATCTATTTAAACAGGATTCGACTGTATTAAAATGTATTCAACTTCTAGACAATGAGCAGTATATAAACTACTGAAATTCTCCATATAATTATTACATTTCAGAACACAAGGAAAAGAAGTAAGCACCTGGAGACATGAAGTATGGCAGACGTGAGACAGTGATGTAGTTAACAATCACTTTTGCAGAAGCCTGGAAATTTTTTTTCATGGGCAAAATCAGTAGCAGAATGCTGTTCCTCTGCTTTATTACTAAAAAAAGTGAAAAGCTCTCATTTATAAACTGGAAAACCATAATTCAGTCATACTAATGCAAAAAAGAAGACAGCTGAAATTTTCTGTAAGTGATTGCAAGTGAGCAAGATTCATAAACATAATTGGCTAATAGCTGTAAAGAAAATGTTTTGGAGAGAGCTTTTCCTCTTAAATTGATTTTGCATAACTTTCTTTAAAGTCACTTGAGAGGATTACCCAGTTCCAACGTCAGAAAGTTTCTCAAAAAGTACAGATTTATTTTCTGACTTGAATACATCTATCTGTAAGAGTTGACATTTTGCTGATTAGCAAATCTTGAATTCCATTGCAACCATTGGCAATACTTCTGAAGACATCAACTGAAATTTAGACAAGAAATAAAATGATTATGTCTTAGCAAGCCTAACAAAAACAGTACAGGGAAAGCTTGAGACCTCTTCAGTATTTTAAAACCATAGGTACCTAGATGCTCACTCAAACAAGAAATGCATTAATGTTGCCGAAAGAAAAACAGACCCATAAGGTATATATATTCTGAAATCTGAACAACATCATAATCCAAAGGATCTGTCCAAAAAGTGTGTCTTTTAATCAAGCAAGAGTAAAACACAACAATTTCTACAGCTGAAAGCATTTATGGAAGTAGCAATGAATGCCATTGTCACATTATTCTACCTTAGTTTTCGCAGCCTTATGAGGTATTCACTGCTCAAATCCAGTCTGAGGCAAGCTCTGAATATAGTAAAGTATCTTCATTGCTTTTTTTCCAGATCCATTGTAAAATGTGCGTTCAATTCAGAGGGGATACAGGGAAAGATCCTCTGCAATCACAATAACATCAAGCTCATTTACATTATCCTTCATGTAGGACCACATCACCAACCCTGAATACTTTAAAAGAGCAATATTCAGTGAAATCACAATGGGCAGATGGATCTGTCAATTCAGTTTCTTCTCTTTATCACTCCAGGGAGACAATTCTTCAACTGCCTGAATTCAATAGATGTCAGTTCACTCTTGGGAATACGAAGCATTTCCTTCGACATATATAAATGCTGTGTAAAGTAAAGGACAGTTTCCTTCTAGCTTCATGTTCTACAGACAACTTGGATGTGAACCATTCCTCCCCAGGAAGTTGCCCCCCTGATATTTGCATGTAGAGATTTCACTGTTTCCCAGGGTTTTGAATTTGTATACTATAACAGCTGATGGTTGGACTTGGTGACCTTGCAGTCTTTTCTGACTTTAACGATTCTATCATTCAAAACAGTTTTGTGCACCGGCAATTCATTCACAAAACATCCACAGAAAAAAGTGGTGTCTTATCCCCCTGGGTATCAAATGAGGCCTATGTAGAAGAGAATCCAAAGCAGGAAACTTGTAATATAAAGTATACTGGGAGGGATTCTGGCTGTGCCCACATCTACTACTTATCAGTAGAAACAAGGGTCAAGCCTGCTTTCCTTCCATCTTGCACTGAGTTAGAAGATTCACACCCTGGGTTTCTGGCTCTTCTTCTTTTTGCAAACTTAACGTTTGGGTTCTTTTTGCATGTGGCATTTTAGTCATGGAGTAACTGACTTCAAATTATAATCAAGGCAGATTGTCTTTTCTTTTCTGGCATAATGCCCTATCTTTTAACTTATGCCCGGGTTGGCTTGATATTTATTTTAAGGCTGGAGTGGTCTTTTAAACAGATTCTTTGTAAATTGTTTTAAATATTCGGACGTCAAATGTCTTCTCTCTCCTTAAAGGACTGTGGCACTCTTTGCATTTTTTTCCCTTGTGCAGCAGGGGTGTCAGCACTAAAGGGGAAGTGGCTGGAAGTGTTTATGCAGGTCTCACAGCCAGGCAGCCAGAATATGGTGTGGCTCATGACACACACTGGCACCGTTAGCACTCCAAATAGTCTGGTGTGTTTTAAGCTCAGGACAAGTGTATCATAAATGTTTCTCCTACAGTGGATTTGTAACAGCCTGCAAAATGACAGAGTGAAAACCCTACCATCAAAATAAACAGAAGAAATATTTTCCCAGTAATGCATGGCAATATAAATCTCATCAACTACCTGACAGCTGCCTGTGCTCGAGGTCAGGTCTGATACGGTGCAGCTGTATAACCTGGATCAGGCTCCTCTAAGAACAGCCGTACTGTAAGAAAGAGATGAAGAAGGAAAATCTTGGGAGTCTTCAGGGCTGCAGAATAGGATTATACAGAAAGAACCATCTCATAACCACAAGCTGATCAGAGCATGTAGAGCCTTTTGGTGCAGTCCAGGCTCTCACAGCACCTCCAACTGAGACATGTCTGTTGGACAAAAGGGCACTATGACTTCGGGAATGTGGTTGGTATGGGTAACACATCAGTGAGGATCTGCAGAGGGATCAGCATGGATAGGTTGGATTTGCCCACCATGAATGACTGGAAACATCCACTAACAGTGTATGGCAAAGGCAATACTCTTTTCTACTGGTAGTGATCATCAGAAGGTAAAATGTTGGCGTGGAAAGATGGGTGCTATTTCTCAGGACAGAATATAAAATTCAGTTGTCCAATTTTAATTTTGTACTCACTATTGGCATATGTAGTGTAGGACAATATAATCCTATCTTGTATCCTGAGCTCAAATCCTTCAGTATGTATGAAAGGGATTAGCTTAATTGTGAATATCACACAAGCCGCTGCCCGAGGGAAGCACTGGGAAATCTCTACTCTCTCCTGGTCAAGAAGCACCAATTGCTTTAACATGGCATCACCAATTCATCCAAGCAAGAGTTTACCTAACCCTGCAACAGGCCTCTTCCTCATTGGCTCTCAAGCACCGCAACAGAATAATTATGAATCCTAGGATCTCTGTATAGCAAAGAGCAACAAAGATCCCAAGACAGGTCAGACCTGACAAAGTCTGAATCACCTCTGGAGATCTCCCTCCCTCTCTACGGTTACGTAGATAAATAAAGCTAATTTTCTAGACACTACCTTAGATTAGAGGTCCAAATTTAAGTGAAATTCCCATTCTCAAAAGGACAGATAGTAGGTAGCAGGTAATCAGATCATACTCAACAATCTTGAGGAACAGAAGTAGCGTGTCTGTTTCTGGAATTCAGTAAGGATTGTACAGTGTTAACTGCAGTCTAAAGGACTTTTAATCTCTGTCTGGAAAAACACTCTTTGCTTAACATAGCCATTTGATACCACAAATAGCAGAAATCTGGTGTTTTCCTCCATGCAAGCCAAACCAAATTATACTGAAGCAGTTAATGATACCCCTGCACAGATTGTTTAAACTGTTTTTTCGCTTGAACTGTTTTTTAACTTAGTAACTGGATAATGGATCTCAGGCATCAGGCTGAGAAACTTGCAGTGTGAAACATATATTCAGATAAGATTAAATAAAATTAGTCAACATTTAGATGCTTTTGCAATGTCATATGTATTTCTCTTATTTTCCTTTATTCCTAGAACAATAAAATCTTAACTTTAATTTCTTCTCTAAAGCCCCTATGGATTATATATGAAACTTCAGGCACTTTCTAAGAAAAGGTATAGAAGTATGGAATTTTGTGCACATTTTAGTAAAACAATTGCTTTCTCAACTCACCTGGAATCACCATGTTTAATAGATTGCCTCAAGAGTGAAGAGTTTGGCCTGAGAATCAGTGTTAGGATACATATGGAGTTTAATACTGAATTCTTTGCCCCAGATGAGTAAAAATCGACTTAAACCTTCTCCTTCAAACCAATTGTGAGGAAGGATGTTTTGAAGGTTATTGAGTCTTAGGTCCTACAAAATTCTGCAAAACAGACTTTCCCTGCATGATCTGCAAGATTATTCTGTAAATGTTTTACTTTTCTTGCATGTACAGATCAGAAGTCAATGCAATGATAAATTATAAATATAAATAAAATAAAGTAAACAAGTAAAATATAAGTCCGTGTCTGCAGGAGTTTTCAGTCTAATATGTAAATGACTGGCTTGGGTTTTTTTTCTAAATTGCATGCTAGGATACTGTGATCTGAAATAAAAGTATATCAAAACAAACATGGAGCAAACCACAGCTAAAGATCTTTCCCCTGGGATTTAGCAAATAAATGTAGTGAAATGATGAAATGCTTATAAGAATCTCAAAGTTCATTTAATTTAAACTTTTTACAGTTTCTTAATCCCAAAGAATAGGATTACACAGATTTTTTTATTCATGTTTTGGCTTCTTTGATACACATCTACTACTTTAAAATTCCATCTTTCTCCCCAGAACTGACTGTATTTGTGAAATCCACCCTGCAAGGCAGAATGCTGTCTGCAGTACAGAAGGGATTTTGAAGAAACACTATTCTATGATTCCAGTATTGGCAATGCACTCTGAGTGTAGAAACTTGAAAATCAATATTCAGGATCGAGGAAGTACTCTCTGGGGCACAAGGAACTATCTTTTTATTTTTTGTCCTGTCTTTGTCAAGAATCATAAAATGAATTGTGACACCCCTTCAGATGTTTGGCACATTACATTGATGGCTTGCCTCCACATGTTATTTTTCTTTTAATTTTCCACTGTCCAAAAGAAAAAGCTTATATTAACATACTCCTGAATTAGCATTTTTCTAAAAATAAATAATAGCGCATGTGTAACTTGTAGTATTCTTCAGTTACACAAGTTTGTACTCAGGAAATGTAAACAATCAGTCCTCTTCTTCAATAAATAAAGAACATGGCTCAGACTTGCTCCCCAAGTGATGGCCTCTTTTTGTTGCTTGATAGATCTGAAGAAGCCAGAATTTGCCAAAATGAGAATTCTCCCAATGAAGCCAGGGCAGGACGACTGCAGATGGTGAAAAGTGGTGAAGCCTGCACATTTGCCAATAGCTTTCCTGACACCCCCACTAACACTGCAGGATGTCAAGAAATGAAAGAGTCAAATTTATTTTTACCAGTGGCTTGTGCTCTCTTCTCCAGCTGTTGTAAAACACAGCAAGTGACAGACTGTTCTAACACATTTTGGGCCAGAACAGCTTCGGTCAGAAAATCAGCCAGAAGTGTTGTCACCGGAAAAAAAAAAAAAAGATCAATTTCTTTGAACACTTCCACTCCATGTTTCAAATTTAACTGAAAATATCTCTCATCAAACTGTTCTGATTGTATCATCCCCATCTAATATGTTGGTAAATGACATGCAATTGCTCTAAACCCTCCCGTCCTTTCATTTTCGTGCCTAACAGCAGAAAATTTTCCTCCTGTGCTGTTCGGCTTCAGAGGCAGGACAAAGAAATCTTAGGCTTTCTACGTAATGCTCTGAGAATGTCAATGGTATAACAGGGTACCCTTTGAGCAAGACACAAGAAAATCTCTGTATTTTTATGAAAATGTGTTGAAATTCATTAATGAAAATATTTACTACCTGTGTCATAAGGACACGATCTTGATCACTGTGTTTTATCCAAAAAAACCCCTTACTTACAATTCATCCAGTATTATCGCCATGTATTAATAGAACAGTCAAAGGAAAGACTGCCTTGTTTCATGACAACGGACTAGAAAATGTCTGCTTAATTCCCAGTTTTCTGCCTAAATATGTTTTAACAAGCTATTGAAATGCCCTGGTCCTCAAGTTGCCACTTTACAAAACCATTCGCATAATCATCCATTTTACAGACGGGCTTTCTAAATAGATGTTCAAATCCTTCAGTAATAATGGTAATAGAAGAACTCATATAAAAAGAACTCTAGTAATTAAATAAAAGAAAAAAACCAAGAACAATGAAAAAACAGGAAAAATACATATTCTATAGAATATATATCCTGTTCTATAGAACATTTTTAGCATAATTTAAATGTTTATAACATAGCTTCTTCCCTACATTTTTCTAATGAAATCTAAAATATTAGCCTTTCAGAAGTTCCCTTTGGTTTAGTTCATCCAGTGAGAGGGAAAAAACTATCTTATTAAAATGCTTTCTGCAACTGTGATGCAATTTGATGCTCTTTTTGGTTTTAACTGTTTACTTAAGCACTTGGTTATAATCATTAAGCACTGTTCCAGAATCATGGGGAAACCCAAAATGGAGGAAGATGTGGAATTCCTTTCAGAGCTCTCAAATACACTGGCAAGCAAACCCACTTTCCTCTGGAAGGGAAGGACTGTGGTTTTCCCTGTTTGATGATGATCCCTTTTTCTCTGAGATCGTTAGATCATGCTTTCTAGAGGCAGATCCCTACAGCTCATGATGACACTTCTGACCAAGAAGGAATAATGCTTTTGGAAAACAAAACAAATTACTGGCATTTTGAAAAAGTAACTCAGAGGTAGGTAGTTCTTAACTTTCCTCTAACCTCAGCCCTCATTTCAAATGTCACACTCTTGCTGCAGAATAGTCTTAGCGTGATTGTTATGAGCAAGAAACAGATACTC
The DNA here is from genome assembly GCA_013396775.1 of Cephalopterus ornatus. Taxonomy (NCBI): domain Eukaryota; kingdom Metazoa; phylum Chordata; class Aves; order Passeriformes; family Cotingidae; genus Cephalopterus; species Cephalopterus ornatus. The sequence goes on along the minus strand of VZRE01015051.1, from coordinate 213,873 downwards.
AGTAAAGATCGATTAGAACAAGAATGTTGCCCCATCTGCCTACATCCTTGATTCTGAAAAGGTTTTATTAGACGCAAAGTTAAACCATTATATTATTCAGACTCTACCTCTTTATCATTTCACATGGAGAATCTTCTCAGTGTACAGAGAAATGTATGGGGAATCTCTATTGTCTTACAATCTGGCATTTTACATTGCTTTTGGAGTATGTATCAAGATACAATATACATTTGAAAGTTTCTAAAATAGTACCACATTCTAAAACCCTGGTTTTCTTTAGCAGTTTTGTAGGATACTAATATAATCCAAAATATTAACTGTTTTTTATTGCAGTTATAAATACTACACCTATTTATATATTAAAGCAATGTAAAATAGTAAGAAAAATTCATTTTTTAATTAAATTCCTTCTTAGGAAATCAACTGTAAATTTTTCCTTTTTTTCCCAGCACAGAGTGGCTTTTATTTTTTTGATATCTTACTAAAAACTGCATTTCCAAAGCTCCAGATTTTAAACCCCAACTAATCATGACATAGAATTAGTCTATTTATGGCTACAAAAAGCAAGCCTTGTTCTCATTATGCAGTAAGTACTAGCTGTTTATAGATCTGACAGTTTGCTGGAAGGGATCCAAACCTATAGTGCTATTATTCCTGCGTAAAATTTAAACAGCTGTAGTCATGTAATTCAAAACCCTGGAAGGCTGCTGCAGTGCTCGTTCAGCTCCAGTATACCATGAATGCAGGATGCAGCCAGTCATATAAAGGATCCTTTGCTTCTCAGAATGAAAGAAAGACGTGAACTACACACCTGAATGCAACCTGAAATTTCCAAACAGATGAGCTTGTGACAGCCTCTTCCAGAGTCCAGGTATGGTAAACCTTTGTCTGTGAATTTTCTGCAGTGAGCTGAACTCAGATACTCTAAACTGGGGAAGCTGCTTTGCCAAAAAGAAAAAAAAAAACAAAACCCACAAAAAACAACAGAGAGAAAATTATTACAAGGGCATGTTACAGAATCAAAAGAACATAAAATACCGTAGTTAAAGTATTCTGAAAATTACTGTAAAGAAAAGATGTTCAATATGAAATTGAGTTATCTTTTTGCTGAAGTTTGAAAGTCCCTTCTGCTGCACTTTTTTCTCTGATCCTTGTATTGTAAATTACTGGAGAATAGCACTATCATATGAGATATTTCACCATATGAAACCAGTATAATTTTAAAGTTATCTCAAATAACTGCAAAAGCATACGTTTTTAATTAATTGGAACTTTTTTGTGCATACTTTGCAAGTATGACTTTTCAGTGTAAGTGTGCTGGACTTTCTTTGCCATTAATTTTACAAGCAGTGCCTGCTGGAAATGAAAACCAGATCTCTATCAAAGAACATTAAAAGCTTAAATGTGCAGTTAAAGCTTCTCAAGTTATATAATTATTTAGAAGAGTACTATTAAAAGAATATGAAAAATTGAAAGAGTTACAAAAGGGAATTATCCTAAGGTGAGTCACACAATTTTAGGTTTTGATCGGTTCTTTTGGAAAACATTTCTTTATACTAAACATTAGTTAAGAGGGAGCAAACTGTATAAGTGGAAAATGTTAACCAACAGCACTCTGTAAAAGCAAGAATCTCTACCATGAATTTACTCAAGTTTCCATCTGCAGCTTTGGTTTATATCATACTGAAAACTATTCATTTTACTGAACTACATTTCTGACTGGAATAAATAACAATTGCCACAAGCACCACAAATGAAAGCGTGCAGAAAATCAAAACCTAGAATTAGGACCTTCTGCTCTGGTAGACATTTAGTTGTAGGGATATAGTCATGCAGTTCTGCAAGTCAGCCAAAGTAGGCATTTTGAAGAAAGATGGGAACACCCACTGAGGAGCTGACTGCTGAAGGAGTGGCAATATTGACTTTTGAAGCTGACTTTATACTTTCAATATAGAGTGGGAAAACATGCTAACTTGAACTGAACACAAAGACAGAGGAAGTACAAAAGAATGCTGTCATAAAAGAATAATACAAAAATATTAAGAAATTAAATATAAGATTACATTTCATGAAAAAAACCCAACAAGATGGACGATGTGCATTAGAACTAAATATTAGAAAAGAAGGGCATGTGTTATTTCCGCTATCTGTTTTTAAAAATTGAAATATTTAGTTCATATTAAGAACAGAAATAAAAGTATCCTTTCTTGTAGAAGCCTAAGCTTTTTTGCATTTTAGGGTCATATCCCACCAAAATAAGTGGCAAAAATCAAACTTGGAGAAGTGTACTTCAAACATATCTCATAAAATAGATAAAAAATTAGGAGGTTGAGTTTTATACTCTGGTAGTTCTGAGTCTTTTTAAAGTATATGTTGCTACAAGGTTGCACAACTTCAGATGCAGGTAAGCCTTTCTTACGGCATATTGAAGGATGTGATCAAAACCTTACAATACTTTTGAAGGGATATTAATTATCTTTATAGGTCATATTACCAATTTTTTATGATCTGGGAATTTTAACACATTCCTTCTTTTGCCATTTTGTAACTTAAGCTTGAGCACACAGACTACTAAAAATCCTTGTTTTGTGTTAGAGCTAAATTCTGCAGGAGTTATGTCATACTGGCTCTTCAATTAATTTTGACATTTGCAATCTCAGGATCATTGTTTTGAAGCAGTCTGACAAAATCACCTTCTGACATTTATTCCTGATGCACAATATTCATGTCTCCTAAATGCAACAGAACTTTTCAGAGGGAAATTGTGGCTGATTATTTGTGCTGTGAAATATGGAGGTTAAAATGCTTGTATGGAATAGTTTGAGAGAATAAAAAATGGCTCTTACACTTCACTAGCTCCTTGTTCCAATAAAGGATGTCTGACACACCACAGCAAACTTCACGTGCACTATTATGAAATGCAATACTGCCACCTCTAAGCACTCTGTATTGGTTACCATATACCCAGGACCTGTGCTGAGCTAATGCTTTTGAGATGATGTAAAATGTTTATGAAATCTGTCTGCTATCAAAATCTTCACAGGATAGCAACTTCTTGTACTTTCCCATAATCTCAGAAACAATGAGCTTTGGTCTTTTGACCAAAATTTGTCAATACCAACAGTGGAATCTTATGGTTTTAAATCAGAAGCATCATGTGTGACTGGGAAAGTTTCTTAGTAACAAGGTACAAATTAATTGCAAAAGGTATTTTAATAGTGGATAAGTTTTCTTTGGTATGTGCTATTTACACATCAAAAGAAATGATGTTCCAGACTTCAGCATAAATATATGGAAACTTAAAAATACCAGCCAACATGGAGAAAACAGAGATTATAATAAGAATAATACTAATGAGGAGATGAGTGGTAAGATTGGAGACACGAAATACAAAACTTTGCCAAAACAAATGTTAGTTGTATGAGGATATGGCATTACAGACTAAGAAAAACAAAAGTCAAAATGTATTATGCAAATGCCAAAGAAAAACATGTTTCTGAACTTTGTGGGGATGCTGTTGAAAGAAAGACATTTGTTTTCTTCATAGAAAAGGGAAACAATGTACAGGTATCTTCAAATCTATATCCATCTTTGTGATGGCTGCTGTTGTGGACCAGCACATCTCTTGTCCTCCATGGCAGCTTTTAAAGCAGCAATTCTACCAGCCAGGCAGACTTCAAGTCTCAAAGGATACATCTAAAAATAGGAATGGCAGCCTTTTGTACGATTGTAAATTCTCTGCTTTCAGCTCACTGATCTTCCAAATAAGAGTTTGGAATAAATTCTTCTTTTGCAGTTGTCAGGCAAGGCCTTGGCTCACACGATACACCCAATCACAGTCCTCTGTTTCAAAAACAAATTTTTAAGAACATATCTAACTTGCAAACTTCTTTCCTCATCATGAGGAACTGGACAGGGACAAGAAATTTTTGGATAGCATGTTTTTTTAAAAGTTTCTGTAAAACTCTGTGCAATATATAGGGGACTCTAGCATATATTTTTAAATATACTAAAAAGATAAAAGAACTGCTATCTAAGTGAAATGTATGGGGCATTTCTTTATTTTCTGTAGCAGACAGAATCTCGCAAATTACTCAAAAAGAGTATTTCTGTTACATATGCCTCTAAATTTCCTGCAAGATTAAAACAAATACACTTTCATATTTCTGATTAATTTTACCTTGACAATAATCATAATTTTACCTTGACAATAGACAATACTATTCCATTAGTATTAGCTCTATACAACAGACTTAAATAGAGAAGAGCTTCTTAGCCTTCTGACGTCTTATCAATTCATCCTGATTAATGAAAAAAATCCAGAAGTATATTAAAATTATATTTGTATTTGTATTAATTTATCTTATCTTTTTATACAGAGTTTCAAGGGAACAAAACCATGATTAAATACCTTTAAATCATCATAATAATTTTTATACGTCTCAGCCATTTTCTTTGGAATTCTCAGAGTAGATTACTGAGAGACATCTGATGCTACCGATACTCAGTATTTGATCATTCTTGAGGTATGGTCATTTCATCATTTTAATTTGAGGATACATAGACTATACAGACCTACAGAGCATGAGGACTTCACATGATTGAAGGTTAGCACATTTACCCATTTTGCTAAACCAGGATTACTCTTCACCAATCTAAAACCACTAGTGAATTTTATCCATGAGCTCTGGTGCATTTCTCTAACCCGTAATATAATTTACACAGTTCTTCCTGTTTAGTTCTAACTTCTAGGTGGAATGTTAGATTTGAGTAATTATAATGCTTTCACATTTTATTGACCTGCAGAAGAGGTACTACCTATAGTGTTCTATCATTCCATTATTATATAATGGGAACAAATCTCCTATTATGAAGAATGTTTCATGGTAAATGTCAATATAACAGAAAGGCAAAAAGTCAGCACTTGTACGTGAAAATGTAGTAGTTGAGTGTGTACCTTTTGCCACGTTGTGGTCACCTTGTCACTATTTCAGTTATCAAGCAAAAGGACAATCCAGATAGCTGCTAATTCGATACCAATCAATTAACTCTAAAGAGGACAGTTTGTGCTTTTGAAATACATTCCTGCAATGAAGGATTTAAGAGAGGAGATATCAGGGAAAATAGGTATGTTGATGGAAGATAACCATAACCTGAAGAGGACTGAAGGCATGGGCAGTGGTGAGAAAGCACTAGAGGGAATAGCATGATGAGGGGAAAACTCTGAAACCTTCCACATGAAAGCAGCACAACTAAGGGTCTGTCCCAAGTGTCCGAACACAAACACTTGTTGCACAGGAATCAGCCAGCAGGGACCAAAGTCCACGCATAGGTGCAGAGCTATGATTTCATTGGGACTCCAGAGATCCAAAGGGGTAGCCTGCACAACCAATGTTTGGTGCAATGAATGGTTCCAGAGTATTTAGGAATGACAGCCCAGAAAGGTGAGGACGGGTTCCACTCTAAGCAAAGTTATGCCTGAAAATGTGGAGCTTTGCCTTGGAATGGGTGACAAGCCAACAAGAGCTTATTTTAAGGATTAGAGTCTAGACCTATGAGGATTACATTGTGGTAGGTATCTGCTACAGATGGCTTGATCCAGTAAAGAAGGCAGATGAAACATTTGGGCAGCTGAAGGAAGCCTTACTATTGCTTATTCTGGTTTCTCATGAGAGACTTTAACCACTTTGACACCTGCTGGAAGAACGATATGGCTCGGCATGAAAAATCCAGGGACTTCCACGGTATGTTGAAGACAATTTCTTGATCCAGTTGACTGACAAGTGGCCTAGGAAATATGTTTTTCGAGGGGTCAAGCAATGTGAAGAACTAGAAAGCTTTGGTTATTGCAACCATGAAAATGAAAAGTTCAAAATCCTGAGAGGGGAAATTTGGACAATCATAGCAGAAAAAACCCTGAACTTGATAGCAGATTTTGGCTTGTTTAGGGATCTCCTTAACAGGATCTCATGGAATACAGCCCTGGAGGGCTGTGGAGTAATGGATAGGGTTAAAATGGGGCCCAGGAAATCTGGTTGATCTTCAGAGGAAAGGCACTCAGTTACTTTTTTGCCTCAGTTTTTACTGCTGAGGCTTGTCTGAAGGCTTTCCAGTTGCCTTGCTTGGAGCCTATGAGCAGAGTCTCTGGGAATGAAGCAATACCCATGGTAGAAGAAGCTAATGTCAGGGAGAACCTGTGGAAATGGGAAGAGAGAGAGAGGGTGCATCCAGGAGTTAAGAAAGCTGGCTCTTGTCACTGAGAGGCCTCGCTCAGTTTTCAAAGTTCATGACAATCAGAGGATATTCCTAATGGCTGGGAGACAGCAAATGTCACATCCATTTTCAGGAAATGGAAGATCCAAGAAACTGCAGGCAAGTTGGCTCCACCTGAGTCTCTGGGAAGATTATGCAGCAAATCCTCCTTGAAGCCTTGTCCAAGAACATGAGGGATGAACAAGTCACAGCAAGCAGCCAGTGTGAATCTACCAAACGCTAAGTCCTACATCTGGGATGGAATAAGCCCACGCATCAGTACAGTCCAGACACTGGACAGAAAGCAGGAACCTACAATCAACATGGCCCTTGAGAGGCACACAACCTCTAAATATTACACTGCAATTATAGTATCATATAGCAAGTATTATGTTATGTAGCAAGCTGATTCTACAGTGTTACTCAAAGGACTTCATAGTAATTCTTTATCCGTTCCTTGTAGCTGCTACAGCAAAGAAATTTGCATAATCTGTCAAAATTATGAGAACAAGACACTTGGCAATAAATAGGACAGAGATGAAGATATATGTAAAGCAGAACTAAAACAGAGCGTTACAAATTAGAATCTCATGATTCTTCTGCAGCTCTTGCCTCTCTAACTTGACTATGATAAGCCATTTTTGCACCAAGTACATAAGCTGTAGTTCATCTGTGGTAATTTTTAAAACCTTGTGTGTAAATACTAGTATGTTTCTTGGCTAGAAACTTGGATGTACACTTCACTACAAAGACAACTAAACTTTACCAAATTATTTGTTTATATACCCAAGACTAGAATAGCCTATAGATGGATGTATACATCATCTGAATCTATTAAGAACCATAATTTCTAATCAAAATATTAATTGTATCTTTGGATTGATTTTATTATTTAAAAAATTGCACATATCAATGTCTTTTCTGAGAAATTATTAATTAAGGCAGAGTCAAATATTGTTTTTCCATCAGAGACAGCAATGAAAAAAAAACATTACAGAGAATTAATGGAAGGAAGATAAAACTGAAAATGTTAAACCGAAAAAAAATGGACAAATACATAAAGGTGTATTCTTAGACACCTTTTCAAAGCTCCAAAAAACATCAAGAAATTTAGTAAGACATTTTTAGAGCTCAAGTGTACTACTGAATGAAGGAATAAAGGAATGTGAAAACAATATAATATTAAGATGTATTGTGGACAACTCCAAGCTCATAATAACAAAACCCTCCTCCCAAACTGGTGAAGTTTTGAAGCCTGTTTATTAGTTGAAATTGAATATATAATTTTGCCCTGGGACTGTATAAAATCAATGAGAACTTCACTGATTATCTTTGAATTCTACTAAATTCCATTCTCAAAGTACTTAAGAACACAAATCTACTTTTTATCGAGAACATTTGTGTACCCAAATAACCACAGCACTAGGAAAAAATCTTCCCTCTTGGTACAAATTAGAGTTCATAGAAAAAGTCCATAGCCTTTACATTTAACCCCTGGCATTCAGAGATATTCAAGACTTGCAAATTCCTATATTCACCTAAAAAACTCTACAAAACCAAAAAAAAACACCCCCAAACCCAACCAAACCCCCATTATATTAAAGGTGAACAGCTCAATTTCTCAGCATGTGACAAAAGTGTATGAATTCTTCATACACTAGTCCATCTAGGCCAATATCCTGAATTCATGGTCACAGTAGATTACTGAGATGAAAACACAAACCCCAAAAAGTAGAATACACAGTTGAAGTAAACTGACTTGAGAACATGACTTGAAAACGAGTCCAGAGTCAAGTGCAGACTGAAACTGTGAGTTTGACAGTCACTGGATGACTTTCCCTGGTCTGGCTGTTTATGTGTTCCAGTTGTTTAGCACGATGAAAGTTGGAATATATCAGCCTCAAACTCCTCTTTCAAACTCAACTTTCAAGATTAACTTAAATGCAAAAAAGATCCAACCTGATGCTGTTTTTCTGAATACATGAGAACCTCCTAACAAAGATAATTTAGAAACTGGACCATATAGTTTCCCATGTTTAATCAAGTAGAACTAGTAGAGCAGAGACAATAAAAACAGACAAACAAACAAACAAACTAACTAACTAAGATAGGACATTAAATCTTCAAAGCATTCGTGACATTCCAAGTAATGTGATGATTGAGTACTTGACTGAATGCTGCATATTATGTACAAGCCTCCCTGAAAATGCCCATTTCATCTGTTCTAATGTTTTACTTTTCTTCCAACACAGGGATCGCACATACCCCAGCTGTGCCTCCTCAGATCGGTACAACACTGATTCAAACTGTCCAAAAATTTCAACTGTTCCAGCTGTCACAGAAAATAACTGGGGCCAGCTGAATGTCAGGATGCAACTAGTTACTATTATACTACTACTTCTTCTTTGTAAAGCGTCTGACTGTAGAAGGACAAGGAATAGGAGTCTGAGAAACAATGAAAGGGAAAACATCTTAAGGAGAGCATCTAGCACTGTTAAGCGCAATGCCCAAGGCCTAACATGTGATATATACACTTACCTTCATGAGAAATACTTAGATTGTCAGGAGAGAAAATTGATTTTTGTGGGACCTGATTGGCCAGAGGATATAAAACACATGCTGCTAGCAAGAAACAGGATTCGTAAATTGAAGAATAATATGTTTTCCAAGTATAAAGCACTGAAAAGTCTGGATTTACAACAGAATGATATATCAAAAATTGAGAGTGAGGCTTTTTTTGGTTTGAATAAACTTACCACACTTTTACTTCAGCATAACCAAATTAAGAGTTTATCTGAGGAGATTTTTATTTATACACCCAGTCTAAACTACCTACGCCTTTATGATAATCCCTGGCATTGCAACTGTGAACTAGAAACCCTTGTTACAATGCTACAGGTTCCAACAAACAGGAATTTGGGAAATTATGCCAAGTGTGTGCACCCAATAATACTGAAAAATCAAAAGCTAAAGCAGATAAAAGCTGATCAGCTATGTAGTGAAGAGGACAGGCAGGATCCCAGAAACATAAAAAGGGAGAAGCCTGAACCTGTCAAACCAGAATTTGATTCCTCCTTGTGCCACATGTATGTGTTTCCTGTACCAACTCTGAACTGCAAAAGAAAAGGTTTGTATCTATCATTATAAATGAATTAATGATTTTAATATTCTTGTTCCCTTACTACATTTATTTACATATTATTTACTGCAAATGAGTATAGTACTAGTACTCGCTTTACTTAGATTGATACTTTCAATTGTTTTTCTCTCATAATTAGTAACAATTAGTAGGAATTCTTTCTGCATTTTATCTCTGCTCTGCAGCCCCAATTCCACAGATATTCCTTAGTGTTCTAGTATAAGATAGCTAACAAAAATCAATAGGAATAAACCTAAGCATATTGCTTAAGTTACTGAAGGACCAGCACCTTTGTTGTCTGATTTTACAACTATAAACATACTAATCAGTCAAAGTAAAGCTATGCTGAAACTGCTGAACCGATAGAGAAAACCACAGAGGGTCTTTTCTTCTTTCCAGTGTACAAGCACAAAGATAGCAGTAACTTTGGCAGAAGTGAACCATGAAGCAGGGCTGGGCCAGCCAGCTGTGCTTGCAATGCCCAAAGGAACCTGGTTGCAAAGGAAAGCCATTGCATCCTCACATTTGCTGTGCAAGATTTCTTCTACTAAGTGAAGAAGTGGTGTGCTTGTGTTCATAAAGAAATATCTCTACTGTGTTGTTCTTCCCAACATGCAGCAAACAATGCAAAGTTGAAGGGCCTTCCAGAAATGTTTTTCAGACATTTGGATCCATTCCATTCCTAAATCCTTCTCAGGCTCTTAAAAGCCACAGTTAAGCCTTAAGGGTAAACCAGATGGGGTATATATCAACACAAAAGTGCACATTTATTTGTGCTTTATATTTCCCATATTTTATCCCATGATGAAACAAAGCAAACAACAAAACAATTCAGAAGAGAATCATTCTTTAACATAACAATTCTGAAATAAGAATCATTACTGGAAGCAGCCAGCATTGTGAGGATTTTTTCCCAACTTTTTCAAAGCTTAGCCTGCAATACCAGATCACTGCAGTATGTTTTGATCAACTAAACTTCTATTTGCTTTAGGAATGACTTAATTTTACGTAAAAATCTCAGTGTGCCCTTATTCTTGCACCTTAATGCTAGAGACAAGCTCAGAATCCAGTATGAGGAGATAATCAAGAATTCAGAATTTCAGTATTTCATTACTATGTATGTCATAAAAATGGTCCATGTTCTTTTCTTTTTTCCAGGCTGTTGAATTCCTTTCTTCTCCCTATGGCTCACTTTTCTCTTTGTTTTGCCATGCAGCTGCTACATCTTTTTTATTAATGATTTTGCTGCTTTACTGGCTAACATTCAATATTTTTTTAATATTCACCTACCTTATCTTTCCTTGTAGGTAGGATCTTAATTATTATATTAAAGAGTATGATCTTAATTATCCTTCATAGGATCTTAATTATATTGTTATTACTTTATGTCTTCAGTAAACCATGCTATTGAACAAAAACCAGGCATATATTATAATCTTAATACAAGCAAAGACTGACTTTTCAGCTCCCCCCATTTAGTGGTATCAAAGAGATGAGCTGAATACATGAATATACTCAAAAACTTTTGGCACAAAAAATAACACTTTCTCTAAGTTCATAGAAACATTCGATGTAGTCTGATCTTCGTGGGAGTTTCACAGGGGTTTAGGGCATTTAAAAATGGTTTATTATCTTTGGTACTAATAATGGAGGAATAAAATTACTTCAGCCTCTACATGAGTGTACTAGAGGGTACAGGGACTCCCTCCTTCAGGTCAAGAACTAAATGTATCAGTCCAGAACTTCCTGAATGTTTAGCATGGACACAGTGACTATGTTCCAATATTTTTTAGGAAGTACCAGGTCTACTGTGCATATGCTTAACAGCTGGATGCAGATATCCCATGGATATTTGGCATTTCTGAACATATGGTAATCTTTGATGAAAGCATTGTACTTATTGTCTTTGTATATGATTACTGTAGAGCAGATGCACAATTTCATTGGCATTTTCATCAGAAATAGGAGTATAATGCACACAAAAGCCCCAAAAAACACAAAAAGTTCTCTAAATCTGCATGGACAAGATTTCAAAGTAGAAAAAAAAGGTGCATCAGTTGCCAAACCAGTAAGATGACATGAAAAGCTGCAATCCATTATTGCTTTACCACAGAGGGGATGGAAAGACAAGCAGTGTACCAGAGTATGAATACCCCTAAAGAGGTACGACAACAGGTCAGGAGCTTTCAGTCAATGTCAGAAAGCTCATGAAAGAATCATCTTAAAAATACATTTAACCATGTGTATGTTCTCTTTTTTGAATTATTTGCTTGCATCTCATCAGACCAGTGATATGCCAGACCTTTCGGTACTCCAGAATTAAATACTCTATGCCCTTGATTCTGTTTTACAAATAAAAAAAAATAAAAACATTTGGAAGCAAAAGCAATTTCTGTTTGCTTTTCTGTAAAGAATATGTATTTACAAGAACAATTGAAAAACTCTGCTTTCTAGTACTGCCAAGCCTCCCAAGTCTCTAAATGTAAGCATTATTTGCCTTCATCTGGTGACAAACAGGCCCTGAAACTTTGACATCTGCACAAGCAGGAAGCCATCCAACCATAGCAGGATGGAGTAATTATAATATTTATGTATTTATAATACCAAAGCTCTGCTCATAATCAGATATAAGACAGGAAGACTCTGATATGTTGCTTTAGTCTCAAAAATACCTGATTCATTTGACATTTCCAGAACTTCAGAAGTACTGTGACCACACAAATTTCAGTACAGATCAGAAACAACTTGCTTTCATTCAAAGATGGTCAAATAAGAGAGACTGCTCTTTGTTTGTTTGTTTGTTTTTTGGTTTTTTGGGTTTTTTTGAAATGACAGCACAGAATTAGAACTCTCATTGAGCAAATATAATCCTGGAAATTTGGTTTATTAATATTACTCTGAGAGGATTCAAACCACAGTCTGCACTTCTCAAGCACATGTCCCGACTACTGGACTAGAGTTCTTTCTGGAACTCTTTCGCAAGGAACACTGTAAGGATATGAACACAGATGACTGAAAGGTCCATGGCTACTCTGGCTACAAATGATACAAGTCAGATAGAGGAGTAGACAGAATGCCACTAAGTTGCCTGGATGGTTTTTTATATAGTTACTCTCATTTCTTTTCTTGAAATGATCAAGCCCTTCACACACACTTTTTATTGGTATAGTATCTTCACTATCTACCCTATCCCTATGTGAATAGTCTAGTTCTACTAAAATAAAAAACACAGAAAGAGCCTTCACCTGCCTTCACTATAAGAGAACAATTTCCACATGTAAACAAATAATTAAATTTAGAAGTTGAAAAAATATGTTGACACTACTACAGGGAATAAAAGGGAAAGAAAACGCAAAACAATGCAACTGACAAAACTCTGTCTGGCATGCAACTGTGATGGCTAAGCAGTAAGAATAACATAAAGCTGATAAAAGTTATGTCTTTTTCATTTTCTAAGATTTAAAGAAAGTTCCAGGTAACATACCTCCAGATATAGCTAAACTTGATTTGTCCAACAACAAGATTAGACAACTGCGAGCCAAAGAGTTTGAAGACGTCAGCGAACTGAAGATATTAAACCTAAACAGCAATGGAATAGCTTACATTGATCCTGGTAAGAAATATTTTAAATATTTCTTAAAAAGTGATTTCTGTTTTATTAATTATAAACTTTGATCATGTCTCTATCAGATATAAATGTAGGGGAAAACGGATTTAAAAATCTAGAAGCCAAAAAAAAGTAATAACTGTATAATTATGAAAATATTTTCCTGTTGCAGATAATGCACATTTTTCCTGTCAGAGATATGCATGTTTTTTTCTAAGCTATCTTTATAAGGTAGCAATAACTATTTTTCTATTGACTAGCTGCTTTCTCAGGCCTCAACAACTTAGAGGAGCTGGATCTATCAAACAACAGCTTGCAGAATTTTGAATATGGAGTACTGGAAGATCTCTACTTCCTGAAAATACTGTGGCTGAGAGATAATCCTTGGAGATGTGATTACAACATTCATTATCTTTTTTACTGGCTGAAGCATCACTACAATGTTCACTACAACGGCCTAGAATGCAAAATGCCTGAGGAATATAAAGGATGGTCTGTTGGAAAATACGTTCGAAGTTATTATGAGGAGTGCCCAAAAGACAAGCTTCCCATTTATCCAGAAACTTTTGATCTGGACAAAGATGATGAGGAATGGGAACGACACAAAGAGCAAACAGTTCAAACAGTAAAGAAGCACGGTGTAATTGTCACTGTGATAGGCTAATAAGGGAACTCTTTTGTTTAGTACATTTAAATATCTGATACTCTGAAAAAGAAAAACATGCTGTTTACATTTTTTGCTAATTATACTGATTGTTTGTAAGGCTATCTGCCTACAAAGATTTCTGTGTGTTACAGAAAATAACTAGAGAATGGCATTAGTTATCCAGCACCCTTAATCCAGTAATTGTTTCTGATGATTTGTTCTGGACACTCTTATGAAATATTTTTAGTAAATATTTGAAACTATACCATAGAAATCGATAGACACAAATGTACATAATGTGGTGGGGAGGAGCTGTCCTATGTATGAACACAGCTTATGTGTTCACACAGAAATAGCTGCAGGATTGTGAATAAGACACATTTTTCTTGAATGTATTGACAGTTCTTTGTATCTATCAGTTTTCTGAAATATTCCCAGCAAGCATTTCTAAGATTTTTATATTGACTTCTTTTATTGTATACCAAAAAAAAACAAACTGAAGACTAACCTTAAATACAGTTCTAGAAAAACAGGAATGGCAGTTGTGATACTGATTAGGATTAAAACACAGAAGGTGGGTTCTACTTGCACATTCACCAGTGTTCCTGCTCACTCTTGAGTGAATAACTCAGCCTCTGCCTCTTCTGCACCTGAGTTGCCCTAAAGCCATGAGTAGCCAAGACATGGTTGGTTCCCAAGATCCAGCTCCACATGCTCATAATTGCCTTGTTTGGTTTTTGAGGTAGGCAGAGCTGAAATCTTTCTAGGAAGAATTTTAGGTTGTCACACGAGTTTGACACAGATTACATGACATCACTTCCAGGTGACGAGGATCACGTGAAGGATGCTGTGGTCTGCATCCGACACTCCAGTGCCCATCCGAACCGAAGGTAAGTATGCTTTCAAGAGCTCACTGGGAGTGTGGGACATTCTCAGATTTCGCTCTTCCCTCAGCTCATCTGTAAAATGCACGTTACAGCACCTCCTTGTCACACAACTGTCTATGTGAATATACGTTGATTAAAACCTGTGATTACCCTACTACTACAATAACGGAGCTGTACAAATGCCTCAGCTGGGTAGATGATATCTCTAAAGATAAAATTCCTTGCTACATAATACACTTAAGACAGTAAGAAATGCATAAGTGCAGGTAGATATTCAGGGCCAAAACTTTAAATTTCTCTTGGCTACCATAGAAGAAGTTCTGGAAAACGTTGTGGAGAAAATTTGCTCCTTTAAAGATCTGCAGACAACTGCAGTGTTTGTGCACTCCTCTGGTGCTTTTACCACAAGCCCCAAAGGTCACACATTTTGTTTTTCAAGTGCAATACAAAGCACTCAGTGCTTTTGTGCTAACATGAAATAAAAGAACAACATAAAGGAAAAATTCAAGAGTTATTATGGGTGGTAGGAATGCCAAAGAATCTCAAAGCAAACACATCCCATTATTAACTGCATTCCTTCATGTCCTCCTTTATTCAGATTAAGAACATATTTAATGGTGCTTTACTGATAAAACTGAATAATTTAGCCATTTCTTCCACAACATCTTTCAAAAACTTTATTGCAAAAATACAAAAGTATCTGACTCATCCGTGTTCCTGGAAATATCTTAAATATTATCTCAACTATTAAGGTTAATCCTGATAAGATGGACAAAGAGGAAAATCTCATTTGGCCAGGTATATTCACTACGTGAGGTGTATTCTGGAAACTTGAAAGTGATGAAAGTAAAAAGAAAAAATCTGACACAAGCAGTAGCCGGCATTAAGTGAAGTTGTCCTCCTCCTCTCAGATTCTGGAAGATTATTTCAGTAGAGAAGTGCTGGGATTGATTGAAAAGGACAGACAATGAAACCACAGCAGAACATCTGTTATTGGCAGCACAGTCAATGGAGAAAAGCTGAGTAGGAAAAAATGCATTTATAAACCATATTAAGTTAATTACTGCAAAGAGTCAGTATTAGGAAAAAAAATACTAGCTGAAGGTAGGCTAAGGTCTGGGTAGAAAAGGCAGTCTAGGAAAGGAATACAGGATAAAACCTGTGTGAGAGGCCTGTGATCTCTGTGGTCAGCAAAAGGTATCAATTAGAAAAGCAGTGGAGTAAGACAGAGGATCAAAAGCAGTGGTCTAATTGCTGTTGTTCAAAGGCCCTGGAGATTCCCAAACAGATCGTGAATGTCCCTCTTGGGACCAAGGCTAAAACCTGTGGTACACAGTGACAAATAGGACAATTATTCAGTAGAAGCAAGTGTTAGGGGAGAGGTGTGATCATTCAGGGTTCTCAGACACTGGCACCAGAAAAAGCTGCATCTGCTGAAGGTTCAAGGGGGATAATGAGCTGAACATCCTGCCTGAACCTAACAGCACAAGATATTTGGTGACAGCTATTAAGTGTGAAAGCTGTGAGGGAGGGACATATCAACAAGGAACATTGTTCAACAACTACCCTGCAAATAAAAGTTTCCATGTGAAATTGTGAAATCAGTGTCAGCTCCAAAGCTCCATGAAAGAGCGGATCTGATTAGGCATCTGGGAATCAACAAATGGAAAGACTTCTAGAAGTGAAGAGAAGAATGGCCTGGAGTTTTGAATGCTGGAATTCTCCTTGCTACCATTTTCCTTAAATGGCGTCTGGAGCTTTCAAGGAGCAGCTGGAAGTTCTATTCTTTTAACTACAATGCATTATAGTTTTATTCCTTACTGTCTAAAGTTGTTGCACATTTCAGTTTTTTTCAGTGATATAAAAGAATTGTTATAAAATAGACATAGAACTATTCAAGTGGTGATTTAGTTCCCTATAATTAAAACCAAGTGTGTGTGCTTGGGGGAAACTCTCCTTGAAAACCTAGCTGGAACCTGCTAGGGTTTTCTGCATGTTGGCATTTGCAGACACCCACACTGAGTATTTGGCAGAATACACAGTAATTGCAACTGCAAATAGTATAAGAACACAACAATGGAAATATGAGATCGAGACAAGGGTAGCATGTTCTTCTGACAGTGACTAGTAAGGATTCCTTAAGAAAAGACTGTATGGACAGGAAGAGCATATATAGGAGTTATGAAGATGATGCAGAAGGAGGCAGCACGAGGAAAAAGAAAATAATATATTTGAAAAACATATATATGGGGGAAATGACTAACAATTGATAAAAGCTTCAGCATTATGGGTTTAACTGCTATTTCTCTGAGCTTCTCAAAAACGTACTGTGAAGTACACCTTCCATCAAACACCACAGTCACAAATCACAGTTTAATGTTGTCATCTCTATGTTTCTATACTATTCACTGAAGTCCCGGAAGCATTTCCATGTCTAAAAGAAAATCATGGGCATTCTTCTTTCTTTATGCGCTCTTTGAGTCTCTCCTTTCTGCAATTTTTCTCTTGATTCCCCCTCTTTCTCTGTCCATATCCAGGAAACAATTGCATGATAGAATTGCATGAAAACAATTGCCTTGCCTTCCTGACATGCAATACATGTACCAGGAGTGCCGTCTTAAGGGATAAACCACAGTGTGCCCTTCTCTCTCCACAGCCACATGAAACACAGAAAAGATTATTTTGCACTATATTTTGCCATGACAGAGTGCAGGAAAAATGAATAGATCCGTCAATACTATGACCACTACTGGAACTAAAACACTTCAAAAGCTTCTGAGGAAATTTTAGCTCCTGCACTATGAATATGAGCGGTAGCATTTAGATGAAGTTCCCAGTCACACATGGAAGGCAAATGATTCTCTAAGATCACTGAGTAGGCAGAGAAATACCGCAGACAGCTGAGCTATAATCCATGCATCTCATAAAGTGATTTTTCTTTGGCACAGTAACACATTGATCTACCAGAAAGTCTGAGCTGGAATCATATTAACATTCACATGCAGATATTAGACAATGACTATTATTTCATGAATACACCACAAATCAAAGTTAGAGTACACAAAAACAATTTTTAAAAATTGCAGATAATTAATTTACAAAAAAAAAATTAATATGATTAGCCAGCGGAACACACCTAAGCCACAGTTAATATAATTGCTGCTTTAACACTAACAATAAATCTATGTTGCCAAAATCAGTGCAATTTTGGATTCATTTGAAAAGATGAGGTCAGAACTGTAACTTGGGGAAGTTCAAATGGAAAGATGAATCACATCTGTAGCCTGTAACTGAACAGACAGCTCAACTCAATTTGTTAGCTGAAAAAATGCCAAAAGAAGAAAATATCAATATGACTTTCAATCACTAAAAAAAAGGTAGAGAAACAGTTTTGCAGCAATCTTAAACTATCCACAAGAGCTTCAAGAGAATGGTACAAATAGGCTGTATGATAAATATCAGTGAGTTTTAACATAAAACCATATGCAATTAATCTAGATAGAAATAGTGCACTGATTTATATGTGTTTCATGCTTAAAAAGAATTACTGTGTATCTTCAAAGTTAGAAGAAACAGCTTTATAAATCGATGTTTTCTAAAAGCCCCTGTAGACTGTCACATATGACTCATCACAATTTGTTTAAAATAGCACTGAGTAGATGCAAGTGGACATAATCTTTGATTTTTTGAGTCTACAGAAAACATTAATTATCAGCAAAAAATGGAAAATGTATTGTCTGTAGGTACACAAATTGAATTTAGTGTCTTTGACATGTAAGAGAAATGGAAATGGATGGCAACGAACATACTGATGTTCCAATTGATATAATCAACACTAGATGTGAATCTAGTTAAATAATGTGACAGAACAGGCAGTTTGTGTATAAAATTCTATTACAACTGTTCTTTACATGTTTTTAGCTCTAAATAAAACAAACATTACTATGATTTTAATTTTATACACAAATACATAAGGAAAACAAAATCATAGAAGGATTTACCATTTCCAAGTACATCACCCATAAAGGGAGTGATGTGGCTGGGTATGATTTACTTTGGCTTGCTTTCTTTATTACCTGTCAAAGTTCGTTATGATAATGGATTAAATTCTTTCACTAAACAACAATGCTGATATTATTGAGAGAGTTATTTTATCCTGTGATTTAAAAGTCAAGACCATGATCAAATATACTTTTTATTCTTGGCCAATTGTTCTTTTCTGTCACCAATCTAGAGAGCAAATTGTTCTCACCCATAACTACACTGTCACTTTCTAGAACAAAACAAATCACACTGGAATTGTTATAGGCTGCATCGACAATTTCAATCATGTCTTCAATCTGTTTAAATAATACATGCCTTATGGTCTCAAAACATCAAAATACACTTTTTCATTTTGAAAATAAAAAAAAAATTCCTTTACTTTTTTATGCATTTGCATTCAATTAAAGTGTAGGCTAGAAAAGAGTGCTAAGAAATACTGAAGTAAAACTGTGCCAGGAAACAAAAACATTTCTTGCTATCTTGCCTAGTTGTAGCGGAAGAGTTTTTTCTCATGAAAACACTACCAAGATGTTTTCCCACTCTTCATGATAAAATGGCTGAGTAACAGTTAGAATACATGTGATTCCTAACGAATCAACACACCTTTACAGTTAGCACTGAACCTCTCACACTGATTATAGAGGCTTTTAGTTTTCCTGCCTGCTTCTCTGCTTAGTGGAACATACAACCACATTGAAAAAAAGATTACTGACCTGAAACTATTGCAAAATGCTGTCTCAAAGGGAATTAACCCCTGATCACACCGTCACATGTACTTCCATACCTAGTATCAGGAAGGACTGAGATGTTTTTAACATCCAGATGGACTCTGTTTTGGCAGTAGAATCAAGCACCAGTTATTCATGCTAAAACTTGAACACCACCAGGTTGAACATGAGCCTGTGATGTGCCCTTGCCACAAAAAAGGTGGATGGTATCCTGGGCTGCCTTAGGAGGAGTGTTGCCAAAAGATATAGAGGTGATCTTTCCCCTCAGCACTACTGAGGCCACACTTGGGGTACTGTGTCCAGTTATGAGCTTCCCAGTACATGAGAGGCATGGACACACTGGAGGTACCAACAGGGGTAAAAATATGACTAAGGAATTGGAGCATATTTCCTGTAAGGAAAGGCTGAGAGGGCCTGTTCAGTCAGAGAAGGCTCAGGGCGCTTGTACCAAGGTGTAAAAATACATGATGGATGGGTGCAAAGATGGAGCCAGGCTCTTCCGGCAGGGCCAAGTGACTGAGGAGACAAAAGACAGTGGGCACACCCTAAAAACACAGGAGGCACCATCTAAACACCAGGGAACACTTTTATACCATAAGGGTGACTGCGCACAGGTTGGAGTCTCTGTCCTTGGGAGATATTCAAAAGCTGTCTGGCCACAGTCCTGGGCAACCAATTCTGGGTGTGCCTGCTTGAGCCAGGAGTTGGACAAGATACCTCCAGAGATCCCTGCCAACCTCAACCATTCTGTGATTCTGGATTCTGTCATTCTGCTATATTAAAGCACATGTTTGCAATCCAATCTTATTTGTCATGTGACAGCATTTCACACATAATATAAACCATTCTATGGCATTCTAGCAATGTTCAGTCATATGGATACGGCTGGGCCTGAAGACTGGAATGAAGGAAGGAGGGCTGCATTTAAAGTAGTTTTACAGATCTCATACTTACATTGCTTCATTATGGCTGGAAAAACGGAGAAAAATATAGGCAAAAAAATGAGACAGTGGCAAAGCATGGACTGAAAACAGTTCGAAGAGAGAATTACAATTAAAAAGAAAAAGAAGTAATACTTCCTGATAATTTAAAGCTAGGCCTGTGAAGAGAATAGAAACCTCAAAGATTCACACATAACACATATGGATGACATTTCTGCATGTTTGCATACTAAAATATCCCACATCTGAATTACTGAATCGTATGCAGTACTGAATTACTACATCGTATACTGAAATATAAATATCTGATATGCAACACTTAAAATGTGCAGTTCTAAGTATGAAGAAGAAACCAGAAAGGAACACAGTTAATAAAATCACACGTCACTTTTCCTAAAGCAACTTTTATATGAGAAAAGTTTTATGCTTGTAATATAATTACTTTCATAACTGTACAGTAATACATCAATGGCAACAGTTTAAGCTTGGTATGGTAATAGGCTGATAGCAAAAGTACAAAAAATCTTTGTAATTTTATTCCATGTCCTGTCACTGAAGAGAATTTTTTCTTTAAAAATAAACATTTTCAAAGTATTTTCACTTAAGTTATGTATGTTAATAGTAAGATGTCAGCACAAAAACAGAGCAAAAATTCCACTGTGGTTTATAGAAGAGTATTCCCATATTAGCTATGCAACTTTCCATACAATAATGAACACAATAAAGCCTGGTTTTCATTATAGCAGTATATTAAGTATGATTTGAAATATGCTCCAGAAAAATGATTGCATACTCTGCACAGGGGTCACTCAAACTGTACAGTCACAAGAGAAGCTTTGAGCCAAATAGAGGCTTTGAGACTCAAAGGAGTGTTGTACACAGAAGCATTACACACAAAGCCTTTCTAAAAGTAAACAAATAATTGCAAATTTTGTTTCACTTCTGGTAATCAACAAAGCTAAGAAGTGAAGAAAGAGTGATTACCTGTCTAAGTGTAGAGCGCATGGATTACTGAAGTGTTAGATTACCTTGCTTGTACTGAAATGTGCTTTATAATAAATGAGTCACTAAAAATTGTTAGAATAAAAAAGGGGTGTTCTTTAAGAGAAACTTTTTATTCTGATTTATATTCTATGCGGTTCTACTGAAATTAACTGGACTGAAAAACATATCAACTAGAACCCACTTTTATCACAGAGATCAAGCTCTATTAAAATAAACGTGCAAATCAAGAGTATTCTACTGAGATTTAAAAAGATTTTCTATTTCAACCTATAGAAACTATTGAAAGGCCATAATTCATTAGCTAACACAGGGCAAATCAAGTAGGAAAACAGCTGATAATGTGTCTTTTCCCACTAGCACTTAAGCACATATGTAATACATTCAGGTAATTTCCCGCTCTTCAATATATGCTGCTGTCCAACAAGCTGTCTCTGTTCACTTCATATAAACTACTCAAAACAACTTAAAAAATGAAGTTTTCCAGCTTTATGTTCTTATTTTGGAATCTTGGGAGCTTGCTATAGCCATACTCATTGGTTCAGAATGCAGTTGGGGACTTACAAAGATTTTTTTAAGGTGCAGAAATGTGTAGGCCCTCTTCAATAGCAAATTCTTCCTGTACATCCCTTCAAAGACCTGCATCCATGATAATTATAGCTGGATCCATCACAGACTTCTCTAACCAAAAGTCTGTTTAATTTGGACATGTGGATTATTTTCCTAACTTCAAAACTCAACCTAATTTAAAACTCAGTGTCAAGACCACAGCAGCCACCTCTAATGCACAGTAATCATTTTCTGTCCATAACTCAACAGCAGGGTACTGTGGTACCACTGATTTTTTTAGGAAACTATAATTTACAAAGCAAATTGTTTCCAGCTGGCCCTGAGGACATATCTTGTCTAGCTGCAAATACAAACCGGCAGATATTATTTTTCTGCACAAGAGCAGAACAGAAAGCAGCAATAAATGATAGCATACTCTTAATTATATTTACTAAATACCCTGTGATTTTGAAATGATCCACTACCAAGTATAATCCACAGCGCCAGAGACAATAAAAGATCTCTATCAACTTTGAGAAGTCCAGGCATGCTTTGTTTTCCACAGTCTTGCTCAGAGCAAACACAGGTTTGGTCTGGAGGAGGTAACACCCAGTAATAATCTCCTGTGGAAGGAGATTGTATCTACATACTGGATTCACCAGAAAGAGATCATTAAGATTCACAGAGAGAGAGAAAAGAAGAGAGAAAGGAAGAAAGGAGATAAAAAATGAAGAGAGAAAGAGCTCTGCCTTTCTGCAGCAGATGGTTAGGTGCTCAGCTAGAGCAAACCTCTGGTCAGTCTTCTGAACAGAAGAGCTCTTTCTGCAATTCCCATACTGAATAAAATAGTGACAGCTCAAGAAAAAGAAACCAGGAGACAGCCACACAGATTTGCAATTCTCTCTGGATCAAGGGAGCCGCAATCTTTTCAAATACAAAATGGAAGCATTTCAGTAGGCTTCCTGCTTTTCTGTAATGATTTTTGTTCCCTCTGTACTTTACACATACATAAAGCCAATTTTTTTCCAGCTTGCCCCAAAGTTCCACAGCCCTAGCTTCCAGCCCACAAACATATTAACTTTCATGATTTATCCCACACAGACAAAATAATCTCAAAAATACTTTCAGCACAGCTGTCTCAGCCTGTTCTCTTTTGTGTGTCCTGAAGGAGACCCTACAGAAGGTGCTCCCCAGCCCTGAATGCTTCCATGCACCCCTTCCCAAAACCCTGCACTATTGCTGTTGTCTTCTGATTGATACCCATTCCTAACCCTCTGTATCCTAAAAATTTATTTGCTCTTTATTAGCAATGTGAGTTCTTCTGACCTATTAGGCTTATTATGTATTATAATAATTGATGATTTGATTCTGCATTTTAAAATTAATCGATGCCATCTCATCTGCCCCATGTTATCAAGATATCCAGAAAATCCTGGCAGGGGATTCATGTACTGCTTGAACTTTAAGATGGAGGCCTATCTGGTCTAGCCTTGCCCAAGATATCCCAGGGCATGCTGAATTATACCAGGTTACTATCTTTAGGTGATTTTTTTTGCACCAAAAATGTCTACAGAAGTGTACACAACACAAACACACACAATTAAGAAATGACTCAGTTATATGCATTCTAATCTAATTATGGAAGTTAAACCAATCATTGCAACTGCTATTAAGAATGAAAAAATTTAAGCCAACTATTCCCTAAGAATGCCCTGATACTCTCCAGAAACAGGACATCTTTTGTGAACTCAATCTAGTCAGACTAAAATTTTAAGTATTTTAAGATACCAGCCTGTCTTACGAGTTTTTTGTTTTGATCTTTGCTCTACCTCCACCTCTCATCATGCATTCCCTCTAACTGAAGCTAGGACTCCAAGTCTGTGATCCCTCCTGTTTTATCTCTGTCTCCCAGAAAAAGCATCCCAACTCATTTCACCCTGTACTTCTGACATACATACACTCCATTTCCCTAACACCTCCCAGGCCAGTTTTGCATCAGCATCGCTGCTCAGTCTTCAGAGAACAGTTGCCACACCACCCGTCCTAGCAAAGAATACAGGGACCTGCCTCTCCCGGCACTCATGACAACAAGTTGCCACAGCTCAACTAATGAATGGCATCCCGCAAAAAGAGAGCTACATAAATTATTGGACCAAGCATATTTAATTTATACATCATAATTTTCTATTATGTAATATGTACTTTTTTTGTTATACAGACAAGCTACATAGACTTACATGTCTTTTTTTCCTTGTGAATCTGCACCCACATGTTCCACTTCTGTGTAATAACTCTTAATATTTGGACATCATAATGGTCTTATGACAGAGCCATCTTCCACTTTGGCTTTTTTCTTTTTCTTCTAAAAATGTAAGTCGATCTTCTGGACGTGCAACAAATACATCACAGAGCAGCACCTGCAAAAACAAACTGAAAATTAACACCTTTGTATTAACAGCAAAGTCGCATCTAGTTATGAAACTAGTTAAAATAAACAGAAATTTACCAGCATCTTTTAAAATACTGAAAAAATAGAGGCATTTCTTTTTATCACTTGCCTTCCCTTTCATTCAATTTTTAAAAGTAATATTGCATGTATCATAATATTTCAATTGCTAGACTTCAAAGCACTGGTTTTAGGATAGTAATAAAATATGTAGCATTTCTTTAGCAATTGCTACTAACAATTTCATTGCTTTTAACGTACGTTAAAGAAAAAAATTTATAGAAGATTAGATCATTTTATTTACTTAGTGAAAACCAGACCTTAATACAATTTTAACACTGTGTAGTAAAGAGTATGTTGAATGGGAAGCTGGGCAAAAATTGAACCAGCATTGAAAACAAAATGCAACTTAAAAAATATTTGCTTTTCAGGATTGTTTTATCATACAACTTTGCATTATCTTTTAGTAATAATGCACAATAACCAACAAACCATTTTTCTCATTTAGCTGCCTTCAGCTAAAGGACATGGATCATTTACTTCTGGACTTTGAGCTCATGTACAGCAAGAAAATCTGAAGAATATTGATTGTTTAAAGTATATGGGCAAACTGCAGTTATTTAAGTGAATATTTAAAGGAAATTATAAACTGGAAGTTCTTGTGCCTGGTAAAAATTTCAAAACTTGACATGAAATACTACTTCCCTTTCAAGACATGGCCTCTTGCTATTACTAAATTAATGTGGAGCATGTGCTTGAATCCTTTTCAGGAAGCAGGGTGGGAGGACAGACGTTGTGGATGCCCCACTACTGGAAGTGTTCAAAATCAGGCTGGATGGGACTCTGAGCAAACTGATGGAGTGAAAGGTGTTCCTACCCACAGCGAGGTTGTTGGACGAGATGATCTTTGAACATTTCTTCCAGCCCAAACCATTCTATGATTCTATGCACCTAAGCTAAGGCCAATACGAAAAGGTGAAGAAAATTATTCATTTGTGCACAGACAAAGTGAAAGGCCACTGTCTTCAGTTCAGACACCTTGAATATTTGCAACACCAACCAACACACTGATTCCAGCTTTAGCATCTCTTCAATGTTCCCAACAAAAACGTAATTTGCAAGGTATATCTTGATGGTTGACTACAGTAAGAAAATATGATAAATACACCACTTATCATTGTAGTTAATGACATGTAATATCTGTTTAAATAATGGACAGTTAAATGGCTTTTATCAGAAATTTTCCTAGAGACAGATTTCCCAAAGCCAATCCCAGTGTTGGTAAACTACTCCCTCTGCTGGATTAAGCTAGGATGTGTCTGCCATATCTACACCATTTTTTTATTCAAGTTTTTTTTGCCTTTATTTTTCCCCTTTTTCAAACAAACACAGACAACTTCTTCTCCTTTTGATGTTCTGAAAGGTCTCCAACACAAGAAATCCAAACTATACAGCCATATACTGAATTGCAATTCCTCTGTTTAACATTTGAGAATGCTAATTACTAAAGTAAGGAAGGAATTGTAACACCTGGTCTTGCAATCCTCATTCAGGTACTCTTCAGTGTTGCTTTTGGACCACATGTAAAACTGTAAACAATTATATTTATTATGCCAAACAATTACACCTGTAAAAGTCTGGCTATTTCTATCCAGCTTCTACAAGGCTCTCAACAATGTGAAGGAGTCCATCATCAATGTTTCTCACCCATTCTTCTTCCTACCACTTTAGCCACTTACACACTTCATGGCAAAATTCATTTGGCTCACACAGCAGAAAAATCTTAGGCCAGCTCTGCATCCATATTTAATTCTAACATTTTAAGAATACAGCTACTAACAACAGTGAAAGTTGTCATATACAGAGTGTTTGCAGGATTACAGCTTGCCTAACTTTTAATGAATACTGTTTAAAAGTAACTTTGGATGAGAACTGAAAGAGAGAAATCAGGCAGGAAGGAAATGCTCGGATGCAGCAGGGAATCCTAAATTATTTGGACAAGATTACTTGGACTCCAATTGTATTTGGACTATGTCCAAACCACAACTTCCTCATAAAAAGACTTAGGCAAATGGCCATCTTAGAACTCTATATCCTTAATTTTGAGAATACGTGTATAAATGTTCAAAGGTCTCATCTTGGCTTTGATGTTCCTTAATACAAGGATCAGTATCATCTCATTTATCTTCACACCATGCGTACTGTAACTTCCTAAAGAAATTAAAATATAATAAAATTAAACGAGAAACATGGCTGGATATCAGCAAGCACCAACCTCCAAGAAACAAGAAAAAAAAAAAATAAAAAGATCTTACACAGGGTAATTTTTAACTGGTTCTTTCTTTTAAGAATCTCGCTTTAATCATACCCTTAACTCTTTTATTTTTAGTTCATTAACTTAATGCCACTGCTGCTATAATGCTGTATATAGCTATAATAGCTATAACTTTTGCTTGGAAATGTAGACATGAACTAATTTTGAAGTGCTGAATCAAGAACTACACCTCATGCAGACATATTTTGTTTTTCTGTGCTTAAAAAACAAAGAATGATCTAGAGACAGACTCTCAGGAGAGGTACTCCGTCTGCATGGTAGTACTGCTCTCTAATTATTCTAATTGGCTCAAGATGCTTTTATTAATGTTTCCATGGAAATCTTGGCTGTAATAGCTGCTTGCAAATGAGGTCTATTTTGGTAACTTAAAAGTATCAAGATGTCTCTTAATTTTGTACTTGTACATTGTGCTTTTCTTTGTTTGAAGGAAACTGAAAAACAGCTGCTGCAGATTTGGAAACAGGCAGAGATGAATGTGTTAAACGAGGAGCAAAACAACGAAATCACATTAAGAATCCCAAGGGCAAACCCACCAACTCTGACAACCCACAGTCCTTCATGTTGTGCCAGTTTCTAACATTTCATGGAAGTTTATTTCCCCCTGTGCCAACAAATACACCTAATCCACCAGTACCTGAAGCGTGGTCCAGCACCACCTTCGTCTTTGACAGGCCATTAAAAACCACGGATTGCACCCACAGCACTCAAAGAGGAGGGAATTATCTGTCTGAAACCTAGAGGTGCTTCTGTAATTAACACTAAAGAACTTAGGCTTATCAAGGGAGGTGCCAATGCAATTCACTGGGTTTGGCTTAATTTCAATCCTCGTTTAATACGTTTAAACGCGTATGAAAAAGCAGAACGGCCTTGCTCCATCTTGTTTCTATTTTTAAAGGTCTCATAAATTGCTCGAGGCAGGCTAGTGACAAAAGCAGCAGAACAAAACCAGGGCCCAGGACAGCAGAGGGCGGTGTTAAAGGGGTGTGAGACGCCTTGGCCAGCGCTGAGCGGCACAACCAGGGCTCTGCTGAGGGGCCAAGGGGACCTTCCATGGGGAAGGCAGGGCGGGCGCCTCCCTCCCACGGATGCTACCGGGGGAGTTCGTGATCCCACCGCCTCCATGCGGGACCAGGCTGGACAACCAGCGGGTGGAGGGGTCCAGAGGCGGCAGAGGGGGCTGACTGCCCCACCTCTGGGGACGATGTGCCCCCGCGGGGGCGCAGGACCGCCCTTTGCCTCAGGCCGGCCTTGGGGGCGCGGGTGATTCCTTTGAAACAAAAGCTGCATCGCACCGTCGTGAGGGCCGAGCCTCCCCCGCGCCCCGCACACGGAGCGGCCGGCTCAGCCTCCCCCCGGCCGCCCGGGGCAAGAGAAGGGCAGATCCGGGGCACATCGCCCGGCTGCCCGGGGGAAGGGGGATGGCGGAGCGGCGCCGGATGGGGCGGTGTCTTCCGCGGGCGGCGCGGCGGCGGCCGGGGCGATGGGGGAGCCGCGGGGCGCGGCGCTGAGGGCGGCGGCGG
>VZRE01015051.1:155613-185655 GCA_013396775.1 Cephalopterus ornatus | reverse complement strand
GGGCAGGGCGGGCGGCGTTCTGTCCCCCGCGGTGTGCGGTGAGGGCGGGGGAGGCTCCGCGGGGCCCGGGGGGTTCCCAGCCCTCGGGGGCGGGTCCGCGCCCTGCGGGAGGCGGTGCCTCAGGGCCGCTCGGCGGCCCTCCGAGAGCCGTGCGGCGCGGTGGGGGACTCTGACCTCTTTGGAGGACTCTGACCTCTTTGGAGGTTTATTTTTAGAAAAGTCTGATTCGTGTTGGGGTTTTTTTGTTTGGTTTTGTTGGGTTTTTTTTGGTTTTGTTTTTTTTTTTTTTTTTTCCCCGAAGTTCCCTAAAGCATGCGTCTGATCACTGTGTTTACTTAATGGGCTGATTTGCTGTTGTGTTATTAAAGTTATTTGTGTCCCCCCTGTAATTCAAAGCTAAACAAAGTGTTTAGACGGCGATGAGGGTGAAAAACGATTTTGTTTTTGAAGTGAGCTCTTGGATTATCATCATTAACTTCGACCTCTGTTTTTTTAACCTCTAAAGAATACTGTGGTGTTTGCCTGGTGAGATGGTGGCAGCAGATCTGTGGAATTTGAAGGACCAGTTAGCTTCTCAGGAGTCATCTCAAGCCGGGAATGACCAGTCCAGCAGTCATAGATTGGGTCTCCAGGCTCTTCAGCTTAGCTAAATAGTTCTGCCTCCAACCTAGTGAAAATGGCCTTTGATGGCATTTGTGTCACCCTTTTATGAAAGCCAGGTGCTCCATCACATCCTCCTGACTCAGAAACAGCCTTCCTCAGTTGTTTAAGTGATGCCATGACCAGCAGTGTTCTTAACATTGCGGCTATTACTTTGTCAAAGGACCTCAGGGTACTAGCAAAATGTCATTATTATAATTTCTGGAAGTAGTAGTCTGCAAATCAGAAATTATGTTTTCCTACAGTGCCCAGAGAGATTTCCACATTTCCTTTCACAGGCCACAAGGAAAACAAAAACCCAAACATGTTTGTTGAATATTCCTAATAATTTTGAATGGGAGGTTTGCTGTTCATTAACCAGAGACTAACATACCTCAGGCTCTAATTGTGTGTTCCTTTTATTCTCTACTTTGAAAAGAGGTAATTAGAGGACTCAGGGAAAAAGGACAGCAAGCTTGCTGCTGTAAAACACAGTCTTTTTACCATGACATACTGCTTGGGTACAGTCAAACCTAGAACAATGTGTCCTGCAACTGAGAGCTAAATTTCAGCTTTGTAAAAAACGCTAAGTGGTAACTAAGTGAAATGTCTCAAACTTGGTATCAAATATTTAATTTGTGAACACTGACAGACAGCAGTCCTCCAGTGTCAACCCACGGCATGGATGCGGATGCTCTACAGAAACTGATTCATTTGCTCCAGGCCACAGATGATCCATTAATTCAAGAGCAAGCTTTAATCACCCTCAGCAACAGTGCTGCCTTCTCTGTAAATCAAGTAAGTATTGTTTTGTAGAAAACAACATGTCCAATATCTGGCAGATGAGAGGTGCTGTTTTGCTGAAGTGACACAGGACTGAAAGCTACGATAGCTTGTGCTCTAAAATCCATTTTATGTCTATGCCTTAATTTCTGCTAGCCCAAATGATATAATTTACCAGCTTCACAGAATTCATCAAAGCATAATGTTTGGACAACCTAAAGTACTTACAGAGTTCTCTGTTTTGACAGTGCTGTAAATATACATTTTTTTTGCTTACAGTTGTGTAATGTTAGTGAAAGGGTTGAATCGGAGGTTAAGTGCTTTCTGTTTCACATCTGAAGTTTACTGAGATAAACTAATTTTTTATCCTTGCAAAATTTTATGCTGTTTGCATATTAGTAATTTTCCATCTATCCAGGTATCTTCCAATCAACTGGACATAGGATGCAGAAAAACTTTGAGCTGGATGCAGATTTTCATGTCTTTTTAAAAGTTTAACCTCCAAGGTCCCACTCTTATTTTTTTTATTTTATCCTTTTTGTATGGTACTTATGACAGCTGTCTATTTTGGCTTCTCAAAACTGGTTTCTTAATATAAATCTCATAGAACAGAATGTAACTGAAGCCCAAGGCCCATTAACCCATTTTGCATTTTCTTGAAAACAGTACATTTTTTTTCAGTGACATTTGGAGTCTAAGTGAGAAAGATTAAAATAGTAATCAAGTGTAATGGAAAGGAAGAAGTTTCAGAACTTCTACCATAATATGAAGCTGCATCTTGAAATTCTGTTCTGTTCAGTCAAGACTTTCAGGTACTGTGACCTGGCTCAGCTGTTCTATAAAGTCATGATGCAATAACTTTGTTTCTTTATAATCTAAAATGCTTTAAGCATGCTTTGTAGGCCAGATTTTAAAAGTAAAGGCGTTGTGCCATTGCCTAGTAACATCAAACAATCCTTTGTCCCTAAGCAGGACAATTCTTAATTTCAGGGGAGGCAATAAAGCAGTATATGCCAACTGTCGCTCTTTAAACAGACCAGTCTGTTCTGGAAGTCTTTGTTCACACATTTAATTTTTGTTAAAATGGAAACTTTGAGAAAAGCCTTCAGCATTTAATTTAAAGTTTTAAAAATCTTATTAAATATCTTTTATATTTCAGGATATAATCCGAAGTTTGGATGGCCTTTCTGTTATTGGAGGGATGCTCTCCGATTGCATTCCCAAAGTTAAAGAAAAAGCACTAAATGCGCTTAATAATTTGAGTATGAATATTAAAAACCGGGAAAAGATACAGGTAAGTTTCTTATAAGGAAAAACCAAAGTAACAAGGCACAGAAGATAGTACAGGACCTTCAGCATATTTGTTAAAGACAAGCCAGGATGCCAAAATGTTTTGGTGAGAGGCATATGAGTAAGCAGATGGGATGATCTGTGCATCCCAAGAGTGAAAAGGTAACTTAGAAATTAATTCCTTCAGTGGCATTTACTTTTATTTTAAAAGACAGGAAACTAGGCAGCTTGTGTTCAGCTTTCACCAAATGTTATTAAACAGAGATTGTGCTGCTAAGTTTATAGTGGAATTATGTGAGGCAAGATGATTTCCAAACATCCCAAGAACAGCAGCAGTGGTCATTTAATACAATGGATTGCAGACTGAACTTGGCAGGACTCAGGCAAGGGAGAAGAAAACAGTAACTGAGCTCCTGGGTTTGTGTGAGACCAATTTGTCAGGTGATACTTTCATCTTTAAAGAACAGTGTGTATACATGAATGACGAGTTCCACTGGTAAATATGGTAGATGCCATGGAAATAAAAGGACTAAGCATCAAGAAAAAAACGTACTTTTTGTCATTATCAGACTAATGAATAGATCAAAAAGTGCCTGCTAAGGCAGATTTGAAGACTTTCTCTGTTTTTATTCAGTAGCTTGATAAAAAAGCAGCATGATTGTATGTGGTAGTTTCCACCATCTTTAGCAATGGACAACTTTTATTAAGTAATGCTTGCCAATATTTGTATAGGTAGGAAATAACTCCTTTGGTAAAGGCAAAGTAACTTTTTTCTTAAGTTAGGACTCTGAGATTCATTGTATATTGTCATCCAAAAGAAAATTTAGTAAAAATAGTTGTTAATGTCAGTTGTCATCACTGTTCCTACAGAGTGCTCCAGTAAATGAGCCACATGATTGGAAGAATTCCAAGGCTTGTCCTTAGCTTGTTCTCAACATTTAACATATTAGTTGCTATAAGTGATTTTTTTAAAATAACTCCTTAAAGCAGCTGCACCACTTCTGAGATGGAGTCAAAGCAATTTAGGTTTTCAGAGCAATTTATGCTTCAGAAAGGTTAGTGAGCATAACTCTGTCGGCTTCTGTCATGCCAACAGAATGCTTGAATATATTCGAAACAAAAAAGTACTTGTTTCCAAGATCCTTCACCATGTTATGTATTCAGCCAGCAACGTTCAGGAGGTATTTATGCAACTGTAGCTAGGCCACGGATACTACTTGTGAACAGAAAATATGCCTGTATCAAAAACTGTCATCTCTGTATCTCCTTCCCCTTTTCCCCAGGTATATATTACACAAGTCTGTAGGATCGTTGAGTCAGCTCCCCTCAACTCTGATCTGCAGCTAGCTGGACTCAGGCTGCTGACAAATATGTCTGTTACCAATGACTACCACCAAAAGATGATAAACTCAACTCCATGCTTTCTTCATTTGCTTTCAGAAGGAACTGAAAGGACACAGGTACTGAGTGGTGTTATTGTTACAAGCCATTTATGAAGCTGCTTTACTTGCCTCCTTTTTTTACTGTTTTTGTAAAAGGATTGAGACTGTGCTAAGGAAAACCAAAACCAAATATTCATTAATGACAGCAGATAGAGATTTTGTGCACTAAAATATGGATCTGTATTACTTTCACAATATAAATTCAAAAAGGGGGAAGGAAAGGGAATCTTGGTAGTGGAACCATTGGGTTTGAGCTCTACCAAAGCAGTGCAGGGTGCCTTTGCTATAACAACTCCAGAATTCTCTTCTGCTCTAAACATTGCTGCTGCACCACAGAGCAAAGAGAATCTGCATGTGAAAGGGTTCACTGATGCATGAATGTCTCTAGGGAAACATGCTGAGCAGTGATCCTAAGTTATGGACTTCTGTCCCCTTGTGCCTATTACACCTCTTGCAACCCTAGTCACTGCAGTGGGAAATCATGCTTACTTGTGAATTACTGCAATATTGGAACAAGAGCTTCAATCAGGGACCAAACTCAGCATTTATTCACGATGTTGTGGTACCATCAGTGTACGTTGTTGCTCTCTCAGATCAAAGCCAGTTTTCCAAAACAGAGATTTCCACTAAATATAGCACACCTATTTTACTTAAGTACAATAAGGAACTTGGCCTTTTCCCAGTGTTTAGTTTAGACTAGCATCACAAGGTCTACGAAAGTACAAAGGTATATTTGTATACGCTTCTGATCATTTTAAATATAGTACTTAACCATGCTGTCTGTATTTTAAAAATATTCTGCAGTTTGCTACTGGGGCTGTTTGTAGATCTTGCCTTATTTTGATGTTAAAGTCAAACTGAATTTGCTTCTAACATGTCTATACCTTGTTTTTCCCCTATACCAAAGAAGTGCACAACTCAAGGTGTTAGTTGACCCATTCTACCTTTTCCTCTACAAGTCAACACTGACATTATTGATTGCCTGTTACTGCTGTACTTACTGTTCTGGAATTTGTGTGCTCCTCATTTCAGATTCAAGTTTTGAAAGTACTTGTAAACTTATCTGCAAACCCAGCCATAACAAGACATCTTCTCAGAGCTCAAGTAAGGTTCTTGCTGCTTCATTTTATTTTTAGAATATATACATGTGTACCAGTTTAGATATGTGCATGCACTAGAAGAATTTTAATGTTTTAGAAATATATATGCAATTCCAGAGTAAAATTCTAGGCAGTACTTGGTTAAAAGCAGTAGTTAGAAGTGCACATTCTTTCACAGGCTGGCCTTCTTCCAGAGGGTAGTGTAATACAGATCCTGTACTTGCAGAGGGACAGGCACAGGGCCCTATGGCCTTGGAGACAGTGGGTTGTACTTCTGGTGTACTATTCCTGATAATCAATGATAACTTGCAGAAGCCTTTCCACCACAGGGGTAGCACCAAGAACTTCAGTTTGTAATATGTATAAGGAACTCAAAACCTCATTTCCAGGTACACAGTCAGTATATAGATTGAAGACCAGGTGCAGACATCACGTAGAACCAGTATTGTAAATGATTCTTCTCAATAGCTGTTTCTACAGCCAATATACTGTATCAAAACCAACCAAATGCCACTGAAATCCCCACCCCTTTACTCAAATGCAGTCATAAAGTCTCTAAGTGAACTTTCCCTGTGCATCTACATGGAGAAGACTTTGGGACATTTGCTGTGCCGGCCTTGGCCAACTGGAACAGGTTGGTTTCAGTTTCATTCCCCCACACCAAAACAAAAGAGTCAGGGGTTGGAATGGTGCTGAATTCTCCTTCCCCTCCCCAGATAAACTTTCTTAAAACATGCAGTGGCCTTTATTGGTGAGCTATCTGCCATCAGCAGAGCTAGTCTAGATATTACTGTCTTTTCATTATTCAAACAAGATCAGGGTAGCTGAATATTCAGTTCTGTTAAAAGTGCATCCTTTTCTCGTTTATCAGAAGTGCTAACAAAAAAATATTCAGATCACTGCAGAGAGCAAAATCAATATTACTGAGAAGGAAAGCAAACCCCCTCTTCCAAATGGGAATCTTCCAGCCAGCCACGTGTTGTAGATTGAAAATACCAAGTATTTATGAGGATATTGATGCACAAGCCAGTCTTTT
The DNA here is from genome assembly GCA_013396775.1 of Cephalopterus ornatus. Taxonomy (NCBI): domain Eukaryota; kingdom Metazoa; phylum Chordata; class Aves; order Passeriformes; family Cotingidae; genus Cephalopterus; species Cephalopterus ornatus. The sequence continues at coordinate 179,365 of VZRE01015051.1, read as the reverse complement.
CTAAAGAGGAAATACATGCATACTGTGCAGGTTTCTGACATGCCTTCACAACATACAAAGTTCTGGGATTTCATACAGTTTCTGGTTTAGGTGCAAATATTTTTTTTCATTTTCTAAAGTTATATTTGGCTACATGTACTTATTGCTAGTGATTGGGTATTGAATATTTCTTGAATATCCTAGGTGCCATCATTGCTGTTACTTTTTGACAACTGTATAAACAGAGAGATTCTGCTCAGAGCCCTGGCATTTGCAGCAAACTTGAAAAAGAACATGAACAATGAAGATGGCACCGTAACTGAGGACCAATACTGTGAAGACTCAATTTTCTTTACACTTTGCAGGGACTCTGCCCCATTTGCTCAGAAACTGGCATTCTTGCTGCATCACCCTGATACAGAAGTGAAAGAACAAGTTGTGAGAATATTAACACAATAGTGTTGTTTTCTAAAAACAGACTGACCTGATGAAAATATTTAATCTTGGGAATGCTGTTCTAAAAAAAAAACCTGCAACAAGCAAACAATAAAACAACAATGACCAAATAAACCCTGACTACTACCATATTACTAGGCACAAATCAGTTACTACAAAAGAGTATTTAATATAGAGAGCATAACAGATTTTTTTTTTTTACAAGCAAGAGAAAAGCAACAGCTTAATTAATTGCAGTGCAGTTAACCACAACTGTGCAAAGTCTCTACACTTGAACAAAAATTGGAAGGATTTTATTTTGCTTTAAAATTGTCACTTTAAGGAAAGCAGGCATATTTTAAAAAATATTTTATTAGGAGTCAAAGATTATTTGCAACTGCAATTCAGTATTCTCATCTTTATAGAAAAGTCTACAAGAGCAGTATTATACGCATTTTTACAAAAGCTTCCTGTCCTGTAGCTGCTTTCCTTGGAGAACTTTACTCCTTTTTTCTGAGCATAACAGATCATTGGAATAAGTGCTCATTGGAATAAGTGCTTCTGCTGAATTAGCCTCCATAAAGTTTAAGTCATCAATCAAGCATTAATTCAAAATGAAGTGGAATACATACAAACATCACTGTAAAAGAACCTGAATGGAATTTCGTTGATGAACAGAAAACATACTGGAAAAGACTTCTAAAACCAGGCTGCTAAAAAACTTCCTAACACTTCTATTATAAAGTAAAAAAAAAAAAGCATCACATGTAAGGGCTTGGAAACAAGTTTTCCACTTTGTACCATTTTTAAGAGAACTGTATCACTTAAACTGTTACCAGGTGCTTCATCTTTCAAACTTAATATACCCACTCTTCTCTTAACAAAACATTCCTATCTTCTCTTTCTGTAATGCAATAGATGTTATTTTCAGAAGGTGACTTTGCAAATAGCTAAAACTGCAAGAAAATGATGACCTTGAAACTGCAACCTACCTGTGCCCTGATCAATACAGGCGTAAAGCTACACGTATCTAATTTAACCGCCTAAGTAGTTTTAACTCCCCAGGAACACGGTTAAGGCAGAAATAGAAGTTGGCATGATTCCCAGTCAGAACTTTGACAATTGCTGCATTGACAGTGAACTTCCCTTTCTCCTTCCCACTGCTCCTAAAACACTGCACAGTTTGTAAGCAGCAAGTTACGTTACAATCACTTAATGTTTTGCCACTTTTTGTAGACTTAATGTGTTCTGCTGCTGAATTTAACATAGAAAAATAAAAGCTAGGCCAGACACTAAGGATTTACCAATCCCACTCTCCACTCCTGATGAGACCTTAAGACTAGTCTGTTCTAGGTATAGCTGATATATATGTTTTCTTTAGCTGAGCAACAGAGATGTCTAGATGCCCCTTTCCATGTTCTCCAACCTAAAAATAAGTATTTAAAATATACTTTTGATAGAGTTGACCTCTTATCCTTTGTTTTGACAGCTGACAGAAACAAGTGACATTTTCTAAAAATACATGAAAAGTTGTTACAGTGTTGTCTCAGTTGTCTTTTTCTGGTCTAGAAACATCTATTTTTAAATACTTTCTTCATAGAACAATGCTGTTGAGATGTTTTAAAATCATGCAAGACTTTCCAAAGTGCCTTCATGCAAGGATGTCTAATTTTTTTATTCCCTACCCCGCACCCTGGATGGAATCTCATCAGCACCAAGCAAAACGTAACAGTCACCATTCTACCTAAAAATGTTGTGAATTAACAGGCTCAAAACAAAACATGTCTCTGATCCATGTACGTCAGTATTTCTCTACTATGTGGCTGCTTATCTGGGTATTCTGTATTTTAGTTTCACTCTTTCTAAAGTACATAATTTTACAAAATAATCTATTGATGATTTTGCAAACAGGAAAAAAAAAACCCAACCTACAACAAAACCAACCTTAATTTTAACCTTGTCCTTCAGAGAACTTGAACTACCTGCAGTTTGGTGTCCTCCACAAAATTATGAACATGTAATATGCATTATATCACCCAAATTGTAATTGAAGCTGTTGTGTAAATACAAGGCTCAATAGAGACTTCATCTGAAATACCCTAAATCAACACTGAACAGAGTAGTTTTAAACCCCTTTTTGAACAAATTCTGGTGAATACGTCTACATGACATTAGAATTACCTTTTCAAAGAAAGAAATCTTCATGTTTGTCAAAGATGAACCCCACCAAAGAAAATAAGCTGCTTTTTCTTACATAAAAACGTAATCTCTATTCCAGAACCCCTCCTCAGCATGAACTTGGACTTTGCCTCCTTGTGCTGTTCTTCGTTGATATGAAGATCTGTAAGACTTAAAATATTTATATTGGAAAGTCCTAAAAGAGATAACTGTCTACAGTTAAACGATTACTTCAGGTTGTTCATAGCATGAAATCTCATTAGCTGATTTTAATTAGTTGCCAGAAGTTCATGTCTTTAAATAATGTCTTTTTTTTAAATTGTATTTATCTTCATGGAATATGACAATAAAACGTAATGCACAGCAAGAGAAAGAACCCACCCAACCAATAAACATCCCACTGACCAAAACAAATCATAAACAAAAAACGATTTGCCAATGAATTATGGATGAAAATAACAACCCTCTTTATTGGCAACAATAGGCTTTAATTCTGTAAATTAGCATGGCAATTTGATACAGATACATTTAGCCAAGTTTTATAATACTCAACAATGTTGTAATCTCTCATTCAACTTTAAAATTATAAGGAAGCTATAAGAAAAAATACCACAGCCCTTGCTTCAGACTTTTCACTTAAAAAAAAACAAAAAACAAACAACTTAGAAAAAGTCTGAGTCAATGCAAAGACAAGCGCCATTAAGGGATTGTTCCATTTCATGTGCTGCATTTGACATATTCAGACCTAAATTAAAACATGGACAAAACAATGAAAGTGTGAAGATGACTCTGGCCAGCAGTTAGTTTTACACATCCATGGTGCAATATTAAATTATCTCTCTCTTTAAAAGGCACATTTCTTTGATCACTGTAAAATTCAGTTTTTGTGGTTCATCAATATATGAAAATGAAGAAGCACTCATATATAACAATTATACTGTGCTTGTGCTTTAACAACACAGCTGTAATGGAAGACTCCACCCCACAAAACCTACAGTGAAGCTATCAAGGTACAAGGCAGAACCTGAAGACCAACACGTGGGAGATGACAGTCTAACAATGATTAATTCAAGTCAGCCATTAATCCTAAGAATATGTCCTGTGCTGAGATTATTATTGCTGCTGCAGGTAATATGAAGAGTGTAAAAATAAAAGTTTTTATCAGTGGTATATATCAGAGTTGAAACTGCAAGTTAATCCCAGACTCCACCTTTTATATTAACCACTTTTAGATGACCTCTCAAAATTTATAAACAATATAAGTAGTAAAATTTGTCACGAAATTGGTATGCGAATTTTAGTTCTAAAACCTGGCACCTAGAAATCCAATTAAATCTAAAAAATGCGCCGTGTAAATACATCATATTAGTATTTGTACTGTTAATTGCTAGTTCAGATCAAACTGGGCTTACAAGGAACTGCTATGGTTTCAGTTTTCAAACGTGTCATTTGTACCCAGGTCCCGTGATTCTCCATGGTTTAAGAGGAAGAAGTCATCTTTTTTCAAGCCGTATCTTTCAAGAGCTTCATTCAGTTTAACTGGAGGATCCAAGTAATACTGGAAAAGATGAGAACAATATCAGGGAAAAGATACCACTTTTTTTTTTTTTGTGGGGGGGGCAGGGGGAAATCACTGCTCTAAAAAAATGGGGGCGGGAGAAGGATATTTGTCAAAACTTTTGGGTTAATTTTAAGTTTTTAAATGCTAAGAATGCTGATTTACAGCTGCAGAGTAACTAACAAGGCACAGCCTGTCCTCCACAATTCGGTCGCCTTCAGTGTATTAACAGATCCCTTCGGAGAAGCGCTGTCCGGCCAGCAGCTGGCGCGTTCTCTCGCTCAGGGAACCCAAGCTGTCAGCGCTCCTGTCTGAACTCTCGGGCGCTGCCACTGCGGCCCCCTCAAGTTACCGCGTTGTAATTGCTACATTTCAGAAAAGGCACCATCAGGGAGAAATCACCTACTTTTTGCTCTTCTAAATACACAGTAACATTTGTACCGTGGGCACTAGTGACAAGGTTTATTGGAAGCTGTGGACAGGAAAGGTTCTGTCCAAGCGTTCCGGCTACATTCCCTGCCTGGGAACTCTTTTTTGCTCTGCCAGGGAGGAGGTGCACCACAAGCTGGAAGGGACAGAACATATGACATATCAGGTGATCACAGTATCAGGAATGAATTAGAAGATAAAGCAGTGCTACTGATACAAGGAAAAAGTTGGAAAACAGCTACCAGACAGTATCAAAGCAGATGTAGATACTTCCCACTCACTGCATTTTTAGTTGCTGTGAAAGTACCTGGGTAACCTTCTTATTAGAACTGGGGACTTAAGGAGGGGAAGGAGGGGAAAAAAAAAAAAAAAAAAAGTCACTAACTCAATAACTCAATTTTTCATATCTTTGTTGATATTTAACTCTGAATCAACTACAAAAATACTATTCTATTTATTTAGTAGACAAATATGATTAATAAATACTGTACTGACCTACAGGCATGCAGTTCTTACTATCTCCAAGTGATGCACTGCTGGGTTTGCTTTTATTACTGCATATGTGTGTCCCCCCCCCATCGTCAGCTTTTGTATATCAGAAATCCTCCACATTTGTTTCAATAACTCTGTACCTTCTTAACCGTGGAAATATTTTATGTAATTAGTTAAGAAAACCTAAGCATTGTTTTGAACAGCAGTAAATGGAGTAATAACACATACAAAGGTCACATTTTAAGTTTACATTTACAGATATGCAGGTTAAACTGCACAAGCAAAGCTTCCTTAATGATGGTGTAGTACTTGAAAATCTGAACTCATGTAACAATGTTGCAATTTACCTCATTTGCTAAAGCAAAGGTCCCCCAATGAATTGCTACAGACTTCTTTGCTTGAACATCAATATGGATTCTTACTGCTTCTTCAGGATCCACATGCTGGTATTTCATAAACCACCTACCAAAACAGAAAGTAACATTTTTTTGTGTCACCTAATCCAGTGCAAGATTTCTTCTTTACTTTCATTGGGTAAGTTGCAAAGAGAAAAAAAAAAAATATATATAGTTACCTAAGCAAAAAAATCATGAGCATGTACACCTGAACAACATACAGAACACTCAGAACCAAGAAACTAACATATACCAACATGCCCATGAAATGGCAGTTCATGTATTGCATTCCCCTTTTCAAAGGGTTTTTTCTTATCTATATTTTCAATAGTATAAGGACATATTACTGGTGCCTTGAGGCATTAAGGCCTAGAATTTAAATCCATCCCTGAAAAAATTTCAGGCTAGCAGCGCACACTGAGTGCAGAAAGTAAAGCAGAAGGGAGAACCTGGCAATTCTTGAAAGATACCAGATTTTTACATTTCTATTCAGTCCTATCTTCCTTTCCCAGCCCATACACACTTCCCTTCCAGTATTATATGACCTCTGTCATCCAGATGTTTAGATAACCCTCATATGTAAGATAGAGATGCGTAAACAAACAGATCTTTCACACTCTGTAACTGAGTCATCTTTATCTCCAGATAAGTTGCAAAAGCAGCATAAAGCCTGAAGCAAGAGAAAAATGCAGCAAATGGCCTGCATCAGAATGGGCTGGATAAAACTATGCTGTTTCAGAAAAAAAAAAAAAAAATCACAGAGTAATTCCATATTTTTACTCAACATTTTTTGTGGAAGCAAGACTGCCAGTCCATCCTGGCTGTGCTTAACACTGAAGGAAAAACTCTCCAAAAACATCACACATACACAGACAGGCATCCTGGACATTTCAGTTCCATCTTCTAATTGCCTGCTTTTTTCTTTTTTTTTTCATTCAGCAACATCCCTTTGCCTCAGCAATTTCCTTCTTTTGCCTCTATATTCAATTGTATATTCTTAATAAAGCACACCTACAGTTTTAACTTCTGGGTGTATTTTTTGCCATCAGTATATAATTTCATTTACGTATTTTGATCAAACTTTGATTTTCATACCTTGGCTCATAAGCTCCAATGGGGATGGCTGCAAGATCGAAAGGTCCAAACCTTTTACCTATCTGTTCAAAAGCTAAACAATATCCAGTATCTCCTGCAAAGAAAAACCTATTCCAAGGACCCAAGACAGACCAGCTGCCCCACAGAACCTTGTTATCATCTCTCACGGTCCTTTTGCACCAATGTTGCGAAGGGGTGAAGACAAAGGTCACGGCGTCGTGACCAGGGACGCAGTTCTCTTCCCACCAGTCCAGTTCAATGACATTCTCACAGCCACATCTCTGCATCCACTGCAGGAGCCCCAGCGGCACAAACCAGCGCAGCTCACTCCCAAAACGTTCATTCAGACTCGTCACAGTGTTGTAGTCCAAGTGATCGTAGTGGGTGTGGCTGATCAACACTGCATCTATTTTGGGGAGCTGTGCCACTGTGCACGGAGGCCTTCGGAAGCGCTTGGGACCCACCAGTTGGCTGGGGGATGCTCGCTGGCTGAAGATTGGGTCAGTAAGAAGTACGAGTTCGTCCATTTCCACCATAACCGTGGCATGTCCCAGCCACGTGACTCGCATACCAGTTCCTGTCTTCCCAGCAAGTTCTGGCTTTTGAACAAAGTAAGGTTCCAACACTGGAAGCTCTTTATCGAGTTCCTAGCAAAAAAGAACACAATATGCGTGAGAAATTGCAGAATGTGCTTGGCCGTGGAACAAAAACTGCATACAAGGCACAAATCGATACAGTCAAGACTTGTACTTTGATTATGTTTTTATGCAATCAGAGAACTGCAGCACAAATAGATGCCTTTTTAATGGCCATTTTCCCAGCTATTGCCTCCTAATTTCATTTTAGGTTTTTGCAACATTTACACTTCTCTGTTGAGAGAGAGAATATTCTATCAGACCTACTGATAGAGTCTGAGAACATTACAGTGAAAGCACTACAAGGCACTAACAGTATCCCAAGAAGGGCTTCGCAATTGGTTGACCTTCCCTGACCTGAAAAAGAATATACATATATATACACACACAGTTACTTAACAAATACTGAAGTTTAGCTTGTGCAACTAAATGATGCATCCTCCAAGTTCTAGCAAAGATAAGTCATAGATGAAAGAGAATGCCATGTTCCAGCACTCCACAAAAGCTCTGATAGCCTTTATCAGACTCTCTCTCTCTCTCTGCCCATTACGTCCAGTAGCAGCACATGGAGGTTAACCTCACCTGGCTAATGTCATCTTTTACAATTCCATCTTCCCATGCTGCCAGTAATTCAATGAACATTCATAAAACACAAAATCATTTTTAAGGAAAACCTTAAGGTACTTAGCTATGCTTCTGATGATGATTTATGGAAGCCTTTAAAGTAATCAAAATTTAATTATTACTGAATAAATCACTAGCCTGATCTCCCTGCAGGTTCAGGGCGCAGCCCCATGATTAACTTGAAATCAACCTAAATTCCTTCTCCTGTGTAACATTTTCCCCTCTTGTTCCAGCACGAACAATTATACAGTCTCCACTCAAGTGTGACTGGTCAGAGAACTGATCTGGCTGAACACTAATGCAGAGGAGAAAAACAGATAGCTTTCATCTCAGTTGGCTCAAATTTGACTCTGTGTGTAGCCCCAAGTTGGCACAAAGGAGGCCATGGCTGTACATTACCTATTGAAACCCATCGCCCAAACACCACTCATTCTCTCATTCTGAACCAGAGTTACTCTCTTCGCTGCAGGTTGGTTGAGATGTTTATGCAGAAGTTTTATGTGTAATTATAATAGTTTTCCTATTAAAAACCCTAAAGAATCTTCTCAGAGTTCCCAATAATCTCCAGCTTGTCCACAATGTGGCTAAGGCTCTCCTCCCAAACAGTTCTGCATTCCTCATGTTGCTTTAGAAGAATTTTTGTGTGTTAGGCAGCTTCTACAGACTCCTGACACTCCCCTACCTGATAATCACAAATGTCCCAGCACTTCTGGTCCCTAGTCCAGTTCTCCCTGCAATGGTTGCTGCTCTTATTCTCTCAGCCTAGCACAGATTAGCACCATCAGTGAGCTTGGGCAGAGCTGACCTTCTGCTCTCTTAAAAGTCTGATGCTGTGACAGTTTAGGACTCCAGGAGTTGCCTTGCTAAAACAGTCCTGACAGCTTCAGGGGAGTTACTTTCTCCACAATATTTTATTGATTTGGAAGGCATATGTTGGGAAAACCAAAGCACACACATCTCCCTCCCCCTGCAATTTTACTGTAAATAATAAAATATTCATGAAATTGCTTTTTCTGAGAGCTAATGGACGAGGCATGTCTACTGAAAAAGTTTCATTCCTCTCTACAGGAATGAGAAATAGATAAGCTTCTATAAAGCTGAATATAAGGTTAGTACAATACAACTGCTAAATCATACAAGAAAAGTAGGGGTCTTAGACTGAGATAAATGGCTGCTTCTCCAAGAAGCATTTTATCTCTATTTCATTCTAAGCACATGAGAACGACACTGGCCACAGAAATCTGAACAACAGAGAGTGTTATATTGTAACATTTCAATTTAAAAAAAGAAGTGGAAGATGCACAAAACTAACATAATACTCAAAAATGGAAATTTGTAAAAACCAACAAATTACACATGGTTAAGCCAACAAATCAGATTATACCAAAGAAATTAAACTCAGATGCAGAATTTAGTAATTAATTGTCATAATGCAATTTAGGTCAGTAAGTACATTTTTTATGGAAAATATTCTTTTTAAGTAGCAGGTTTTAGAGTTAGACTGTTTTCTGAGAACTAAATTAATTCACCTTATTTTTGCTGACATTTGATACAAATTAGTTTTTAAAATTAGCATCATGGAATACTAATAAACAATACTCCATGGATGAAGAACTGGCCAATTAGCAGATGTGAACAGTTAGTTCTTAACTGGGACTCAAACATATTGTACTAGTTTTGACTGGGATAGAGTTAATTTTCTTCCCAGTATCTCCTATGGTGCTATGTTTTGGATTTGTGCTGAAAACAGTGTTGAGAGCAGACTGATGTTTTTCTACTTCTCAACAGTGCATAGGCAGCAGCAGAGTCAGTTGACTGGGGGTGCACGAGAAGCTGGGAGGGGACACTGTTGGGACAACTGACCCCAGCTCAGAGAGATATCCCAGACCATAGGACATTGCACTCAGCAATAAAACCTGGGAGAAGAAGGAGCAGGGGGGTCATTGAAACTGATGGCATTTGTCTTCCCACCTGACTGTTACATGCGACACAGCCCTGCTTTCCTGGGGTGGCTGAACACCTGCCTGCCCATAGGAAGTGAATGAATTTCTTACTTGGCTTGTCCATGCAGTTTTTACTTTATTTATTAAGCTGTCTTTATCTCAACCCACAGGTTCTTTCATTTTTGCCCTTCCAATTCCTATGGGGTGCAAGTGGTGTGGGGGAGCGTAAGTGAGCAGCTGTCTGGGGCTTGGCTGCCTACTGGGGTAAAATCACAACACCCCTGCATCATGAACTACCAACTGGGGTAAGCACCCAAAACACCTCTACACTATTAATAAAGGCTTTACAGGGATGTCACTAGGATTGATGCTATTAAGTATTTCAAATGGTTCATTAAGGGTAGAGCTAATCGCTATAAAAGGCGTTCAATAAAGGTCACACAGACAGGAAGATTGATAAATAGAGAGGAACACAGTTCGAACGGCTGCGATCTTGGCCTATTCACATGAAATTCTGTCAACAAAAGTTTAAGACAAACCAAGAACACAAAGGCAGTGTAACCTGCAGATCTCATACAGAGCTTGTGCATTCCAGGCCTCTGATGCAAATCAATGATTCCTTGGAGGATGAGATCAGAAATCAGGCAGGTTGTTGAGCTACCATAGTAAATCACATCACAAAATGCCCCCAAAAAATTACTTCTCAGCATATGGGGTTTGTGTTTGGGGTTGTTTGGGGTTTTTTTGGTATTTTGCAAAACGGCACCAAAATCACCGTTTTAAGCAATAAGTACTCATTACTCAACTCATAAGATTTCATACTAAAACACAAGTCCTACAATCAGTATACCTCATATGAAATTCTTAAAACTTACACAAGATAAAACTTAACAACATAACAAATAAAATACAGAATCTTAGGGAACTTTTAACCTGCTATAGTACACTTTGTTCTATAACAGTCTAACCAGAAACATATCAATAATAGAAGAATTATAACAGGTCTTTGAAACATGGCGTTAATGTCAAATTAGCTACCGACAGAAGCAAAATATGCTTAATACTGTCTTATCTTCATCACTGAAGTAATACAGAAACTCCTCCTGCTGTGTCCCTTCCCCCCTCCCACATTCTTCTTTCCTTCCTAATGCAAAGCAAGAAGAAACACATGACAGGCTTTGGTAAGACTAGCTGATTAGCTTAGGATTTTTGGTGCTTAGTGCATACTGGAATACCACGGGATTTTTGCAGAAATGAGAACAATCTAAATTGTTGATCCAACAACTAATAATTAAAGATCCTCCAATACCACTGAACAAAGTTATTAATAAAGCCTGTAATGAAAATACAAGAAGCCTGTGCATTCTGGATAATGATATAGGCTCGTTGTGAAGGCATGATTATAATACATATAGCTTTTCCACAGTGAAGTACAAGTATATATCCTGGATAATATGCCTTTTTTTTACACATGCAAAGTACAGCACAGGAGGATATCACTAGGCACACTCAATGTGGAAACTGAAACAGGAGTCTGCTTGAAAGACATACTGTCTAGCAGAGCTATATAAAGTTTGGAGCTCTTAAGTTTGAATTTTAAACAAGCTCAGATGTGCTTTACAGGCTGATTTAGGTGTGGAACAAAACTGGTTGGGACAAGCATCAGAATGGCTGAGGACTCCAGAAGTGCATTTCATTGATCCCTATCAAGGCTTTCCTATTTCTGATTTACTTCACTGAGCTCCTGAATAATTGCAGGGACTTAATCAAAAAATGTTATATGCAAACAATAAAATTAGTCCAAAATTAATCTCAGCTGGGTCAGAGAGACAGCTTTTCAACTGGTGCTTTGCAGATTTCTTTGTGATCATCCTTTACTGTAGGGACAAGCTGTAAATTAAAGGGGAGTGCTGCAGTTCTGCACTGCCATCAGTGTGCTGTGTGTCCTGCATCCATAGTCAGTCACTAACCAGGCTTCTGGCTGGTGCTGGGAAGACACGAAGCCTTGTACAGATATCACGTAGGGCAGAGGTCAAAGCGACTGAAAATGTCAAGGTGTGGATTTTATGCAAATGTGGCCAGCGCACTCCAGAAAGCTGTACACACTGAGGCAACTGCTCTCACCATTACAAGGTGCAGATCATCACATTTTACAAAAGAAAAATTGCTGAAGGGATCCCAAGACCGACACAGGTTTGCTGTGCTTGTTTCTGGAGTCAAATTATTTGTTGTCATTATAGAACAATTACAGTCAAGATTATTTCTTCCTTAAATATGTTCCATGCCACATATCCTAAAAGACATCCCCAAACCTCTGACCATCATGTGTTAATGAGTAAACACAGCTTTTCTGTCCATAAAACTGATTAAATTCCTTCCTTCACAGGTAATTCACATAAGATCAAATTGAAAGCTCTTTACTAAATACTGACTGAGATTTACAGCCTACGCGTACCTTCTTAAAAGCATTATTAACATCTGCCTGTAAACAAATGCTGTCCCTGGTTGTGCACCTTTCAGCACAGCTTTTCTGAAGTGCAGTCAACACATCGGAAACACACTAAGAAGTAATCCTGTCAAAACTGCACTCATCTTCATACTTCCTGTGGCCACAAAGAGAACAACGGTTTTCCAGTTATCCTTCTCTCAGAGGTTGCTTCTCCTGTCTCCTTCTTTATACAAAGTATCTGACAAAAGCAACACACCAAGAACAAATAAAGGTGTTTCACAGTAACTTTGTTACAGTACAAATATTTCCCAAGGTTAGTTTAAACATATGCAATTTTTTCTCCTGGTGCACTGAAACAGAAAAAACATAAATTGGCCAACACTTTCATAGGTAAGTGACAGCAACTATTTATTAAATTTTCATGAAAATGGTGTAATGTATGTATTAAATGGCAGTCTGGAATAAAAAGGCACAACTTTTAAAACTAGATATGCCACAGCTATTTCATACAACAAGAATTATGTTAGTAACATGCTTCCTAAGGCAACACCTATTAGAAAGGAAAGGCCGTAACTATGGTTTATGACTGAGCTAGAAGGCCATTTTTGTTGTTTTTAGAAATACAAACAGAGCTGGATAAATCAAAGGCAGTGGAACTAACAGAAAGGAGACAAAAATTAAAGAGGTTGAAAGTATTAACCCACCTTTTGAAAATAATGAAGTGATAATAAAATCAGAAAAGTAAAACTTAGAAAGATCTCCAAAAAATGTCTAATGAGGCTTGGTTAGAAACTGTCCTATTTTATTGATTAGAGCAGAAGTAAAAGCAGCCTAAATCATGAAAAGAAAACATGCAAGTATTTACCTCTGAGCCTGGCACATTGCTGTTATTTTTTTCCATAAGGGACCATTTCAAAACATTTGGCAAGGTTGGTGATTTCCACGTTGGCCATGGGTTAGCAAATCTCCCATCTTTGCCTCTCTTTGATTTAGTTACATCCTCTTCTAACCTGTAGTCCAGCCTGAAGCTTTTCCTGAAGGTCCTGGAAGAATCACTACCTCCAGAACCACGACCCGAGTTCTGACGTTTCTTCACTGCTTCTTTAGGGTACTGGTTACACGCAGTTGAAGGCTGCTCTTCATCCGTGTTCTTATCCATATCTTTTTCAGAAGAACTAAAATAAATTTTTAATTAATCAATATTTTCTTGGACTAGCATCAACATTCATAATAGTCCAACAGAGTGTTTTCACACACATCAGAAATAAGCCTCTCGTTTTATGATCTACTGTATTTTCTTAAATCAACAAAATATGCCTTTAAAACAGTGACTATTACACAGAAGCCTTCAAAAACATGCTGTGGCAAGCAGACATGAGATCTCTTTGTAGTTCAGGCTGAATTTTACTCCCTGGAATGCACAGCTTCAGATACTAACACTATTATCTACCAACTGCAAAGGGGAGGGGGAAGGGTTCCTTAATTTACATTTTGGAAGAATAGTAATTCCTACTGAAACTTATGACATTCAGAGCCTGATGTAATACGATCCTGCAAATCTGTCTAAGAGACACTGGGACTATACAGTACCTTGGGATTTGCCAATATAGTGGCTTTATTCTGTAGTAAGAGCAGCAGCCTCATGTAGCATTACCAACACTTTACTTATACCAACAAGAGGCACATACATGCAGGCAAGTCAGAACACAAAAGATATTTGATGCTATTTCCGATTTTGTCTAAAACAAAGGAAAAGCTTATTGTAATAAAGATAAATGTAACAATTTCAAGTACAATTCTGATTGTTCACATTGAACTGACTGGTGAAAGGCCACAGGAAATTGAAACATCTCATATCATGGCTGCAATGCTTATTCTTAATTCCATCACAAAATATAAAAATGTAAGAAAACAACTGAGAAAAGCTTATTTCTATGAAGTCACAATTCTGCCACATTTCTTAGAAAACTGTGAACTCAGTAGCTAGAATCTCTTACTCCAAACTGCACTTAAGTGTTGCAGAGTTTAGGAATATAATCTCATTGTATCCAAGGTAGAAAAAACAAATATCCCTATCTTATTTTAAAAGTTGCTGAAGCAATTCAGATGAAGCTAAATGCTTCAATTTCTCTATTTACTCTCAACTGAAATGTTGAAAGTAAATACACTGCTCTGACAGCTTTAAAAAAAAACAAACAAAAACCCCACAAAACCCAACCAAACAAAGCAATAAAAACAAACAAACAAAACCAAAAAACAGTCGCTGTTTTAAAGAGTGCAGAGCTTTCCGGTACTTACAAATTCTACCTGGTGAAAACTAGAAGATGAGCAGTAGTGAAGAGACAGCACGATTTATGGCTGCGGTGCAGGAATAATTTTTAATAACAAATTGTGATGTTTGTCCTGTGGAAAACCCTCCACCACATGTTTTAGCCTATCTACGGTTTCACTAACTCAGATACTCAAACTGCAGCTGTACACTCAGAAGCACTGGGCTGATGCATCAAAGCCAGTCCACTCACACAACATTGTCAGAGAACAGAACTGAAGCCCACAGTTTTCTTAGGAATCACATAACTCACTGTGCCCCCCACAAGGTTATAATTACAGGGAAAATGAAATATATTGTTCACTACAACCTTTCAGCTAAGATATTACACACATGTAAGAAGTGTTACCAAACTGAACCCAAATGGATTTACTGGTGATGCTCCAACTTCAAATGCAGAGTCTGTTCCCTCTATTTCAGCAGCAACTGGTTACTAAACACTAAGTACAGTATCCGTTGCAAAGATATGACAATTGATAAGTGCTGTGAAATTTTCTTAACAAAATTACCGTTATTTCACCATACAGCAGACAAAACATTAACACATTAAAATTCACTGCTGATAAAGAAGCATGAACAACATTCAGAAAACACTGCTGATAGAATTTTTGATACCCCTGCTCATAATCTTGTTTTATGTAATTGCTTTGTACTCCAGTTTCCCTGTAGTTTTATTGAAACTACTCCATTTATGTATTTTCTATATAGCATTAAGATACCACATCTGCATCACAATTTAAACATAACTGTTTATAGTTCTAGCCTTTTTTCCTCTATTCCATTTACTGGAATCAGTAAATGAAACTGAAACTCAACTTGCTCTACAGCATTTTAATCAGATATAAATGGTATTAAAAAGAATCAGTGCCACAAAAAGGCAGACAGAATACCCCAAAAAATTCTAATGGATATTTTAACTGTTATTTTAACTAAAAAGGGTTGGGTTTGGGTATTTTGTTTGGCATTCCTCAAAGAGCATTCTCATTGCCAACTCAGCTTATTAATTTAGCAAAGCACGCAGACACAGCATAAAACATCCACTCTTCCGGAAAGCATCATGCAAACAAATCACAGAAGTTTAATCATATAGGTACTTAATTCCAGGAAATCCATCTGTTAACATCTCAGATGTCTGATTTTTTAAATATATATAACTACTGTAATTATTGTTACTACAAGACATTTTATATTAGAGACCAGAGCGCCTAAGGTTTTATTTTTAAGCTTCTGTTTATCTATTCATTTATCTCTAAAATAGGTGAATTCTACTTTTGCTTAAATTTTCATATAAACCTTTGATCTTATTCTGAAAGTATAAACCTCTAGGGGAAGCAGGGATCAACTATGCTGATTAAACAAAGACAATGCCAAAGCATTTAAGGCACTGCAGGTATCTATGTGTCTGCCAACATATTTTCCACATGATGCACATGCATTACTTTCATTAGTATTCCATAAGCCACTCAAGGGATAAAAGACCTCAGTGCTCACAGAATACTCCAAAACTTTTACATGCATAAGAAAGGGACACATTTACAAACAATTAACTCAAAGTATTCCTGATGAACTATAGATTCCTTTGAAGTATCAATCTTGTCAGTTCACTTCTGTTTCGTTTAAACTGGTAAAATATATCCTAGAACATTCATGACATACAGTAAAAGAAATCTAAGTTTTCTTATTAAAAAAAAAAAGGTAGGTAATAATTTCTTGAAAACCAGAAGTCATTAGCTTAAAATAAAACTTAACCAACTATTAGTCCAAGGAGATTCTTACACTTCTGCAAAAAGAAGCCTCTACAGAGAAGGAGATCTGGCAGGTATATTTTAAATATTAGAAAATATCCGATCAGAAATGAGTTTTCTGCCAGCTTTCCTAAATTCTCCTTCCCCCAAAAATAATAGTTTGGCACTTGAGAAACTAATTCAAGGACTTGAATGGCAGCAAAAATTATGAGCTATAGAAACACCAAAATCAAACTGGAATAGAGTCACATTCACTTGGGAGGGACAGAGGGAAGAGGTCACATCCTTGGTGAATATTTATTGTTACATAAAGTTTTACAAGAAATCTTCTATTTTCCGTAATTTTAAAAAGAAAGAAAAACTCCTGTTCTACTTAAAAGCATTAAACTGCTTTCCTAACAAACGGAGCCCATCCTTCAGGATGAAGTGACTTACCCCCAACCAAGGGCAAGTGGATTGACTCCATTTGTAAGAGGGGCTCAGGCAAGACCCAAGGCCACCACCCTCTCTGTGCTCAGAGATTCTTTGCTCTTTCAGTGGAATTCAGAAAAGAAAATGGACCAAGACATACAAACTCCTAAAGGAGACCATTAGTCATGCCAAATCCACGAGGCCCAGGAGGTTTTCTAGACACGGAGAAGAGCACCACTGGTTGATGAATAGGACAAAACTCAACATGAATCAAAAGGCAGAGCTCACATAACTGGTTTTCCAGCACCAAACGCTAAGGCACCCCTAGTAATCCACAAAGCAAGAGAGAAGTTGTAGATCAGGCAGGACGTGGCATGGAAAACCCATGTCTCATGCCCCACTAAACCAGCTTACACCTGTAAACAGGATATAGCGCTTAGGACAACAGGTTTGGGGTAAGGTGTTTATTTCAGCGTTGCTGAAATAACTGATATAACTGAAAACTCGGATACAAATATTTTGGCCCTGAGCCTTCTGTTTATTTAGAAAAATAATAAAAGTTTAACTAAACATTTCAATACTTTCTGTTCCAAGAGAAAGTTGGAAACAGGACACAGTAACATTACAAGAAGCACTCTGCCAATGAAATTTTTCTTTTTAAATGGTCTTTTGAACAGAGCAGAGCTTCAAGCCAAATTACTTGAACTTTATTTGAACACAAAATGCATCAGCATAAAACCTATTGTGTTTTCACCTTTCCCATCCAGTCTCGTCTAACATCTGCTACTCCATAAGTGAAATGGATGTAGTTTCCCCTACTAACTATAAAGCCAAGCACAGAAATGCTACTAAGCATGAAGTCTGCCAAAACAGATTTATCATTCTTTTCTACACAGAAACGTGGTCCTTATTTAACAAATCCATGAGCCAGAAAGTCTAATAGTTACTATGAAGCTCTGATTTACTAGAATCCAACAACATCCCCAAAACTTTACAATTGCCTTGGAAACATTCCATAGCTCTGCAAATTTTTTTTTTTTTTTTTTTTGCCATTTTTGAAGCAAAAGGCTTGGTTCATTTTTAATCACTGTCTCTCTGTGTAGACCACATCTAGAACTGGGCTGCACTACACATCACCTGAAGGGGACAGCACTCAATTCCCAGCAAACTCACCCCACTGTAGCCTTACCAACACAAGACTGAGCTTTCTGCAAGCCATATACAGCTACACAACTCAGAAATTATCTTTCAATATACACATTTTTACCAAATGCAAAAAACCCATGCATTTTTGCCTGAAACAAGAAAATTATTTCAGCTAAAAGGAAAGCCATTTGCAAACACTAGGGAGCATGTAAGTAATTGGCTCCCACAAGCTCTACTATCAAATGACTGCCAGCTAGGTTTTGGCTGTGCTTTTAGTTTTCCTTCAGGTCTGAAATTGGCTGCTTTAATTAATGAACAGTTTGAGACCAGAAAATTCTGAATGCATTAAAACTTTTATTGTGCAGTACTTCAGGTTGTTCCACCATACCATTGCAGGTTTTGCAAAGCAAGAAGCTGAGCCTTCTGCCAACTGTATACAGCTACATATCTTGCAAGTTTTCTTTCACTATGCATATTTTTTATGGCTGCAGCAGTTGCACCAGCAATTATTCCAGTTGCTCTTGGTTTTAGGATTTCACACAAATAAGACCTCTCAAGCGTGCAACTAGCTGATCTGTAAATACTTTTATTATTTGAAATTTCACATTAAAAATCCCTAGGAAGAATAAGCATTGCCAAAAATTTCATCCAACAGATCTGAAAGTATCCTGACTCTACACTGACCTTGTGTACTGTTCAAGAGAGATTAATAACAGCGTTGATAACAAAAAAAAGAATAGCTCTCTCCATAAACAGTCTCAAGAATCAGAATGAATCTTGCTTAATAATTCTTATCTAGTTTTGAGGATCAACTGTAAAACAAAGCAAAGTTTTATTTAGACATCATAGAGAAAAAAAAAAATTAGTTACAAAAAACCCAAATGTGAAGCATCCACCCATGATCATCTGCTGTCAGGCTTATTCTCACAACAGCTGTAGTACTTAAGCAGCCAGTACCATCAGCCAATCCATTTCTACCCTCATTACTCCCCCAGACTTGCCAAAACAAACACTTTTGTCCACACGGTGAATTTATTTAAGAAACTAATCTAGCTGATAGTCACTTCTTATCTTACCATCCCTTGAGAAGCACTTAATTTTCATCTGCATCACTGTGCAACCATGCAAGTGTTTATACCAACAAACTGGCTAGGACAGGGAAGGGTGAGAACAGGTATACACCGTTGTAAACAAAAACTAGTTATGCCAGTGCTAGTACTAAAAAACTAATTAATTAAATACTCTCCATTGTAGCTCAGTTACATACACCACCAAGTGAGGTTCAACAATTCCACCTACCCTTAATATGTTTCATTTTCAATCTATTTCCTACCCAAGGTTTCACTCACATTTAGTATTGATGCTGCTGGGAGTCTCTGGCTGCCTCCTCAGACAGTCATGTTTCATGCCAGAACCAAGCAAATTCAATAGCTACCTATCACCCACAAGGCAGCCCACTCCCGTTACTGCACATTCCACCTCTGCTTTGCCTGTATTCATTAGGGCAACCAAACCAACAGAAAGTTATTCATGCCTATCAGCTACACCCTTACGTGCCTCTGGATACAAATGCAAATTGGATTTAGAGTCAGGCCCATCAGCAGTCCCTGGAGCCAGCTCTTTCTCAAACCCTGGTTTAAATCTGAACAGCTTATAGGAATTGTATAAACTGCATAAAGATGCCTCTTCCTGGATCTGGGACAATACATAACCATTTTCCCTTTGCTTCCAGGTGCCCCAGCTGATTGTCCCAGCCCAATATGATAATTTTGTAGTCCCAAAATATGTTTATGAACTGTATTTAATATGACAGAAGTTTTCTGTTACATGCATATTCTGTCTAGGTTATGATCCCTGATATGACAATAGCTGTCCATAGGGGACACACAGTTTAACAGAGATAACCTATCTAGAAACAAATTCCTTTAGCAATACAGGCCTATTAAAATAAGTTATTTTCCTTTTTACCCTCATCTTTTACTGCAGTCTTGAATAAAAGAACCCAAAAGTTGGCATGTAGCCACCACATTTAAAAGAACAGCCCAGACTATCATTATGATTAAGCACAAGAGCAGTGTAATTCCATGCTATTGCTGAAGCAGTCACCAAAGGGAAGGCAGAGTCAAATTTCCCTACACCAGAACGGAAATTGCTTTCCTTTGCTCTCCCTAAACAACTAATTTCATATGACTACTTAATGCACAGGGAAGAATGCTGAAAGCACAAGAGCTGGAACGAAAGTTTTCTTATTTGCTCTGCAGGACTCAGGCTGACACACGCAGAAGCAAGGTTGTGCACTACAGCTGTATGATGGTGTGCAAGACCACAGATCACAAATCAAACACAGACAATTTTTAAATCAGTGGTAAAATAAGTGAAGACGGAACATGCACACAGCTGCCCAGGTAAGCCATGGATTCCAACAGCAACTATAATCTCTGTGGATGGCCCTTCACACTTACACAGAATTTCAATAGTGCTTTTCCAAAAGAGCAAACGCGAAACTTGTCCCAGCCCAGCTACAGGATCAGTCCCCAGCTTAGGCGTTCTGGCACCAGCTCCACTCCTGTAACTATTTATGCAAATGAGCAGCTCATTAGCTTCAACTGGTTTACTGATGTGACTACAGTTAATGACACAGGCACACCTTGCCAGGATGGGGTTTACTGTTACAAAAAACTGCCAAACTTTGAAGTTGAGCATTTAAAAACACACTTTAGCCCTTCCTATGTGATAACAGCCTACGCATCTTGGGTTGCTACTTTAAGTTACTATGCCCTTGAAGCTGTTAGCACAGCTTTTTCTTAACTAAAATGAAGTTTTTAAAATTCAAGCTCACACTCCATCCTAAGGGTAAAGGTTTTTCATCTAACATCTTAATGTCAATTAGATATGACTAAAACCAAGTACTATTATATATACTGAAATTAAGGCTCCACTTGAGCATGCAGTGGAATAAAACTGATTTCCTTTGTAGCCTGTGGTTGGTGTAAGAACTGTTTCCGTGAAAGTGCACAGAAATCATGGTAAGACTTTGATCCATAGGATCTACATGGCAAAGTAGGCTCTGGAACTTTCATTTATCATCAGCTCTGGAACTTTTATGTCTGCAACTGTGTAATTGTTATCTCCACCTCATTTACTAAGCCTTGTAATTTTCTTTTTCCTTTTCTCTCCATGCCAGGAAGGAACAAACTCCTATGCAAACTCACACCAAGAATAATCCTTTAAAACCTTATAAAACCTCAGTTGTCCAGGAAGTGCAGCAACGCCCAAGCACTAAACTCAATTTTATTTTCAAGTTAATAGACAGTCTTAAATGCTTGTCTATTTGATTCACTTTTTTCAGTTCAAAGTCCAAGGACATAAGGCCCAATGTAATTTCTCTGCAATGTGAAAATACTTTCCTAAATTCTTTCTAAATCTACTTAAATTTCAACATAAACTCAACTTTTGCTTGTCCCAACAACATTCTCTCTCCTTCTGTCTGTGTATGTATGTACAAGCACTCCATGGATATATGGATTTTACAGAACTATTTATAACATTTGAATTCCAATTTATTGAAATCTAAGCAAATAATTTCCAGGTCAACTAAGATAAGGAAATTATAAATTTTTCTTTGTGGAAATATATGCTATTCTTCAACGCAACTGTTCAAAGACCATCTTTCACATGAGTTAAGCCAAATGGTTATCAGCCTTTCCAAGTACTAAAAGTTTTGAATATCCAAAACTTCATACTGGAAAGCCAGAAAACACACAGCACCCTTATAGTTCTTCAACTGAAACACACCCATTAAAAAAGAAATTCTAAGGGGCAGTACACCAGACACAGCAAAACATCAATACTCCAGGAAACTGGAAATGTCACAATATGCTAATGTTTTTCACTACATTTTTTCCTTATAAAGAGTCTTCAACTCCATCTCCATGACTTTAGATTACAATGTCCTTCCTGTACTCTAAATTAAACGCAAAGTGCTTTGGTTGTTAGTCAACAGTGGAAGTGTTAAATGAGAAGTTATTTGGTTTGTTGGTTCCTTTTTTTTTTTTTTTACCGCTATGGCAGAGTCAAGGCATACTTCCAACACAAATGTGAGCCATCTACTAATTTTCGAGGCACCATCCTAAATACGTAGGTGTTTTAAGGAGACAAAGTGTTTCACGTAAACACAACTGCAGAGACACATAAACAACTTGTTATTGCCACAATTTCATTACCGGAAACAGTCAAACCTCACCGAAACTTTCCCTCACAAACCAGTCCACAGCATGGGAGATTTCTGCCTTAACAACTGACCTATTTCCAAATAATTTAAGCAATAAAAGCTGAAATGTTATCATAAGCCTTACTCACCAGACAGTAGCACTACCAGCTCCAACCTCGGTAACAGGTCTTCCAGAAGAAGTAACTCTTGATACAATTTTTACCACTTGATTTTTCACTCCCACAACATCTTACCAAACCTTGTTTTTCGCAGTAGGGACACAATGGCAGCAGTGTGGTGTCACTTGGCAATGCCCATTCTCTTTCCTGAACAGCTTTGTAAGGTTTATCTGCTTGGGCACAGTTGTTGGCTATTCAAACCCAAACCATCCCTTCCTTGTACAGCTGCTAAACACCAAGATGTTACATGCAAAGAGCACATAATATGTACCTTCTTTCCTAGATCTTCTAAGAATATTCAAACCAAGTGCAAAGTCTGGTTTACAGAAAAATCCTTTTTACTCAAATCTGCATTTAGACACAAGATGATCGAGTGATTTTCCATGATCCTGGCTCTGAGAATATTGGAAGTAGGATTCTGATTAGCTAGCCAACACACTGCAAGCTATAAAGTTAAAGCAATTGACTGGAAGATAATGCAAATGAAATCAGTAAGGGATTTGTAGATGTGACAAAAAGTGAAACTAATTTCATAGTAGGTGAAAGGACTCTAATTAATATGGCAGCATTTCTGTTTTTCTCATCACAGACAAAACAATTGCCTTCCTATTTGCTGAAAAAAAAACCCTTAAAAGCTATTTCTGAAAGAATTGGCTGTTTTTGTTCAATCTTGAGCTTATAAAGGCTAAGGAAATAGCAGATTTCTCCTGAGGTTTTTCTTCAAATCTACTTAGTGGAAGCAAGTGAAGAAAATAATAATAATAATAATAATGCTTGCTTCCTCTTAAAAAGGTTGCACATCTCTTTTGATTTGGGGCAAGCTGAAGTCAAATTAACTGTGTTTATATTTCAACTGTTTCACTGTCATCCCTTACTTCCTCCTCCCCTGAACACATCCTCTTCCATCACAACTAAATCAAGACAGGGCTTTCCAATCTTCAGGCATTAAAAACTGTCATTACTTTCTATAATAGGCATTTCAATTTCAGATAATTTGGGCCATTTTTAAAGCAACTGTTGCAATAATTCTTGAATTAAGAAGAAAAAAAAATCTTATTCTTGTCTTTCCCAAAATCTTACCTACAAAATGAATCAGGCTTCCTACTTTCTTAACCGATACAGCTGCTACTGTGAATTAAAAAAATACATTACTCTTTTCAAGGGTCTTTTACTGGAGAACAGAAGTGATTTTTCTGTCACTGTCTTTAATTTTGATGCTACTTTAGTTGGTGCAGTTTGAAAACGAAATAAAAAATATTTAAGTATAAATAGTACTTTCCTTTAAAACTGAAAACTTGCTTCGTAATCGCCATTTAGCAAATATAAGAAATCATAATCGTCACTAGAAGAACCATTTCTGCTTAAGTCCAATACGAACTTCACTGCCTGCCTTGAGGACATTCAACAATCGCTTTCCCCAAATCCTTACTAGAGATAATTGACGATCATTGAGATTATTCGACTGCACTAATTACATTAAATGACTTCGTTAATATCTTCTACTTCGCACTATGCAACGC
>VZRE01015051.1:134328-153849 GCA_013396775.1 Cephalopterus ornatus | reverse complement strand
CCCCCCCCCCCCCCCCCCCCCCCAATATATAGCAGTAATATGAAATCTAAGACTATCTGGAGCTCTGATAACACACTTACGTACATTTTATCTTAAAGCTCGTGAAAGAATGAAGAAATCTTACTCGTGTTTAGAGGCCAAAGTTCTCATGGTAGGTCTTGGGAGGCTAGAAATGTGACCTTTACTGTTCTGATTAGTCTGTCATTCTCTTAGTTTCCTTAAGGTAAATGAAAAATAATACTAACAAGTTATCTTGTTTTGTACAAGTTATCTGTTATCTCCATTGTGTACATACCAATACAGATATGTATTTTTTGCTTATGGTCAGGCAGATTAGCTGACTTTTGCCAATGGAAATTGCTGACTTATTTCTTACTTTCGGTCCTTCTCATCTGACATTTCCTGATCATTTAGTCTCCCATCACTATGTCTAGTGTTCAGCTGGCCTTGCAATAGCAATGATTTTCATTCAAAATTATTAAACACAAATCTGTATTGATTAAAGTTATTTCTACTGTTACTTTATCGAATCTAAGATCTACTAAATGAGTTAGATGATAAAGCTGTTCTGATCAATGACCATTCACAGTAATAATTAGTGCCTATGTATAGAAATCTGAGTAAGCCACTGCGTAAGTGCTTCCAGGCTGGTAGTAACTGATCCTCAACAGTAGCAGATTTGGGATGCTCATCCTACACTTCAGCTGAGTATCTCCTGGTTGGCAGCCCTGCCTCCAGGTGTCGTGTGGAAGTAGTTTGTATATCAACAGCGCTGCAAAAACCAAAGTTCAGGAGGCTCTGCTTCAGTAAATGTGTTTTGTCTGTACTACAAATAGAAATGTCAACACTTGGAGGCCGTAAGTAAAGACACCTGGTGTCTGTGCAGCATGCAGTTTTCAATTTGAAAAGGAAACATCTCTCTTCTAGTACAACTGGTGAAGAATTATATGGTTGTTCAAGTAATTTGTGACACCGCTAGAAGTGTGTATCAGCTCCTTTTACCAACTGTGACATGCCAGCTTGCACTGAGAAGATTCAACTTCATAGGTGCTGTTCAACAGAACAAGGATTTTAAACTATTTTCAGTATTCCCAGGAGCCAACTACAATCTCAGGCTAGTCCTGCTGCTTTGGTAGGTTTTGATCTTTAAATGTCTTCTGTGCACGAACACACCTAAACTGAGGAAGAGTCCCAGTCTGTGCTCAAATAGTTGTGTAAACCCAGACCAGATCTCTCAGACTCTTAATATACCTCAGACGTGCTAATATGCTTAGAGGACTGATGTTAGGATCCTGCAGGAGTTGGAGGCCAGAAGTTACTAACAGATGGGAAGGATACAGCCATCTGTGCATGAGGTAAGAGTTTTTGCTTGGCACTAGTCTTAAGAAAGAGAGTTTTAATAATTTTATTTCCATCAGTGGCATGCACTCCTGGCATTTTTACTGCTCAGACTGGCCCTATATATTGTCCAATATATATGGAAATAAAAAAGTTATGGGAGCTTCTTTGTACTGCAGAGAGGCACAGATGCTGAGGGATAGCAAAGTGGGGTTATTTTGGGGTCAGTGTATTTTATTTTTCCCGCAATGAAATTTAACAGCTGAAACAGAATAATTTTTTAATTGAAGAAGGTTTTGGGATATACCATTTCATTAACTACTTGGAAGGGTAAGTTCCTTAACGTAGGTTAATCTGCTTAATGCAACAACCTGTATCTTAATTAGAATCTCATGGTTAGTGTTTCATGAACTGTATCTGCAGTGGTGTCTTTCTCTTGGAGATAGTGTTTGCATTAATCATGGGCAGGACAGCTCAACTAACTTGATTATAAAATTTCTCTCAATGAAAGGTTTAACCTTCTATGCAACTGAAGTTTATCAGTATTTTGTTTAGATCTCTCAAGTGTAGAGTTAATGTCTTTTTCACAGAGTTTAATTTAGTTGTTAGACATAAGCTGTGTCAGGGAAAGATACTCATTGTCTTGGGCAGTAACTGAAGCACAATCGAAAGTAAGAACAGGTAGAAATTCTTATAGTTAAAATTTTTGTAGCTTTAGAACTGAGCTGTCTTGATTGAAAATCCTCTCAGATAACAAAATAAAAATGTTGTACCATCTCTTGCTCCATTCTAGAATATCAAGTAATAATCCAAAATCCCTTTAGGCTGAGGCTTGCTATATACTAGGCAGTGTTTACTGTTATAGTGCAGATGCAGTTTATTGCAGCAGAAAACCACACGTGGTTTGGACAGTTTGTGCTGGGTATCTGAGTGAAATAAGCTATCCTAGCGAAAAAAAGCCTTTCATCACTCTAATATTGGCTGTACTGGAATTTTTACTAGCCTAGAAATTTTGCACCAAATGCAACTCTACTATGCTAGTAAAGGACTCCCTGGCAAAACTGGCCAATACTGGGACATAATCAAAAAACCTAACCTAGCCCTTCTAATTACAGTTTGGAGGAGTAACCACCCTTATGGTATCCACCCTGCTTTGGAGGGAAGTTAAGGGAGAAAAGTTACTTGGCACCAGTTGCAGGCAGAGGCAAGCAGAGTTTCAAATCATGTTAGATGTTAAGTTACCCAGTGAAAGAGGGTTACACAACCAGCTAATATATAAATATATACACATTTTTATATATATATATATATACATATAGGTATAAAATTCTTCCCAGGAATGTTTAATCAAAACATTAAATACACTTAGGTACAAAACTTATATAAAATCAATATACAATACTTAATTAAATGACTGTAAATGTTATGTTTACCATTACAAATCCAAACCGCTTATATGATAAAGAATTGGACAGTTTGGGGGACTATAGAGAAGGAACTTAGGAGCTACAGTTAATACTCAGAAGCACATTTTGTTTTGTTTTATGTGAAATATTCTCTGATGCCTAGCTGATATATTTTTAACTTATACCTAGGGAACAAAACTGGGGAAGACAATAAACAGGGACCATAAGAGACACATTTATTTTGTGTAATACCAGTAAGGGGCCAGGAGCATTCTCGAGTCCTGACACCAAATTCTCCAATGCATGTATTTTTGTACAGATAGACCTTCCTAGCCCTGAAGAGCAGGTGGCTGCATCAGAATTGCTGTTGAAAGTCTTACCAGGCCCACACTAATCCCTGAAGCATGCCTGGGCACTCTCTGGGAGAATGCTTGTTGGCATGAGCCAAAACTCAGGTAGCAACCTTGCTGGTGATTTAATGCTTATTAAAGTGCAGTAACATCCAGGCAAGTGTCGTGGTCTACTGGAACACATCTAGCCTTAGACAACATCTGATTTTGAGATTATCCTCGCGTCTCAGAAGAAATTAAAGTTGTTAGGTCTCTTTCAAAATCGGTGAAGCTTGGCAGTGTCATTGTGAACAAGAATGAGATGATGTTTTATAGTCAATACTTGATAATGTATTGTTACTCCATAACATTTTGCAAAATTGCTATCATCAAAATTTATTTAGGAAGTCCAATTACAGTGTCTTAAAGGTCAGATCTGATCCAAATTCCTTTGTGAGTGGGACTATTCAGTAAGAAAACTTCTTGCCCTTTTGCAATTAAATTTGTAATTGGGCACAAGGTAGAGTAACAAGCAAAAAGCATTCTGGATTTACAAAGCATAAAAAAATAAGAATATCTAGAGTAGCACCTAACACAGTTTTTTATGGATGCCTTGACTTTTAAATGTGAATTAGAAATTGTAGAACATTGTGCTGTTTTCATTGCAGGCAAGATGATGACAAACTTTTTCTTTGTGTAGAAATGCATTATGGAAAAGCGTCCCTCTATCATTTTAGACTGATACTAAAATGGATTGAGTTTGTGACTATTCTTTATTTAAGGGAGTGTTTCTTATCCTTAGTGCCATGTCTTGAATGTGAACGTTGGCAATTGAGAAGGTCTTAACTTTTACTTACTGTTTACTCATATACTTTGAAAGCATTTGTGGAGACACAAATCCGCACAGAAACATATATTCATATATAAACAGACCTCTTGAGAAAGAACGAAACTGAACAAGCTTGCTGTCTTCTTCATGTCTATTTACTGCTCTGTAGTTTCACCCTGTCAGTGCAATAATCCAAACCCCCTTCTTCCTATGCCTTCCATGGCATCTGTTTGGGCAAGAGACAGCATGTGCTAACTCCAGT
This sequence comes from Cephalopterus ornatus, assembly GCA_013396775.1. Classification (NCBI taxonomy): domain Eukaryota; kingdom Metazoa; phylum Chordata; class Aves; order Passeriformes; family Cotingidae; genus Cephalopterus; species Cephalopterus ornatus. Next base: position 149,685 of record VZRE01015051.1, on the reverse strand, counting down.
TAGTCAAATGTGCAGGCAGACTGGCCAGCCACTGCTCGTGCCCACTGCCGACTGGCTTGTGCTCAGATAGCACATGCTGTTGTGTTCTGCCTGCTTTTCCCACACTCATGTAACTAATTCAAGCCTCCTTCCCATTTCGAGATACTGGTGTTAAAGAAAGCTATAGGGATTTAGTTACTTTGGCCTGTATTAGGCTTACTTCAGTGGTGTATTATTACCCGTGCTATTCCTATTATTAGTAAGTCAGGATTTATAATATGTGAGCAGTAGTAAGGAACTAGTACTATTACTATGCTCCGAGGCCTTGGTCCCTTGACTGACCAGAACAGATGTCTTTGGAGCATCATTTATATCCCACCAAACAGAAATTTCTAGTGTTTGCCTCCTATGAAAACCAGGCTGCAGGGAAAAGGACAAATGCACACCCAGAATTCTTCACAGTGTGAACTGGGATGCAATTCAGTTGTCAACCTTCACCTAGAAAGCAGGGATTACTCTAAGATTCCCCAACCCAGAGAAAGCCCTTGAAATTTCTTTCCTTCTTTCAAATATCATTGAAATTGGCTAACTAGTTTGACACAAAGGCACAGAGCATCGTTTCACAAGAAACATAGCTAAAATCAGATAATGATGATGGTATTGTAATGAAGACCTTCTCCATAATTTCAAATAACTTAGGTTTTAGATTACAATGAAAAATACATTGTGAAAAGGGAAAACAAGAAAAAATAATGACTTTTTAAATCATATAAAGTTACTGTTGGGAAAGAAGGTATATAAAATGGCATAAGTCAGATTTTCCTTGTGGTTGCTTGTAGATATTCAGATTCACAGACCATCCTTTTCCTTGCCTCCATAAACTGTTTTTGTAGCTTTATAATACAAGTATCATAGAAATACAGGGCTAGAAATGGCTTCAAGAAATCCCATACCACTACATTCAGTGGGGATCTTTCATAATTGGAGTATTATTGTAGCCATCAGCATCCCATGCAGGCATGCTCTGGGCCACATGGAGCTGCTTTCAGCTGTTAAGCTGCTGCTCTGGCACTAATGAAACTGCTGGGTTCTGAGGCTGACCTCAGCACTCTGCTACTGCCCTCATGAAATGTGTCTGAAATCTTTTCTTCCTCCACAGCTCGCAGGAGGGAGAGGGAAAGGAAATCCACTTTGGTTTTAACAGCTGGCACTGGATAGAGAACAGAGTTATAAATAAATGGAAATAAAGAATGAGGGCATGAGACTGAAGCCCCATGATGGTCACTCGGTATGGCAACAGATGAGCAGTGCTCTGAGTGACAGAATGTCACTCTGAATGTGTAGGCTCTATGATAATGTCAAAAGAGGCTCATTTGAATTGGGTTTCAGCAGGATCCTCTATTTAAATCCTCTCCGAACTACTGACAAGCTGCATGACCTTCTGCTATATACTGAGCCCCATGGGTCAAATTGGTCCTTGCTGCAACTAAATTGACTACAATGAAATTATTCTGGGAGTGAACTTGATTTCTCAGATGTCAGTCAACACAGCTGGTTCATTGAATAAATGAAAGAAAGCAATCAAGAAAGCACTGGAAAACAGATGCATCTAAACCAAGTCTTTTGGTTTTAGCAAAACCGGAGCAGAACTGCTCAACTGTTACTTAAAATGCATAAATAATTGCTCCTGGTGATTTATTGAGTATGTATGTATGTATGACAATGTATGTATTACTCTGTGAAGGTAACCAAGGTGTTAAAGTGCCATTGTCTTTCTTAGAAGGAATGTAATTATTTTATATATTATTTAAAACTTGGGAAATGACTGATGCTTCTTTAAGTATTTTGGTATAGATTGCTTTTTCTTAAAAGAATTAATAATGATGAATGACGCAGGCATTTATGCTGAGTCATTTACATTAAAATGCTGCACAGTGGTAAGCTTCTTCCATAGAAAATGCTTTTAGAGTCAGATAACATAACAATGATGTTAATTAATAAAAGATAATGGTTATTAAGAGTGTCACAGGCAGCAGGAGAGCTTCAGACAAAGCTTATTGGGGAGACCCTCCTGCCCCATTGAGTCATGAGGTACAGAAAGGATGCTGTTGCTTTTTAAACCTGTCTCAGAGAGGGGTCTGGGTGCAGCTGCATCTGGTCCTAGTCTCAGACTTGGTCAATGGTTTATGTCTAAAGGATTATGTAGGTGTAATAGAGCTCTGTCCCACAGGAATAAGGATGGCACCCCAAATATATTTACATAAATAAAATAAATTATTAATTTAAATTGATTATGATAATGATAAGACTAAAGACCTTAATCAGAATTATTTACTACACAGTATAGGTAGCTGTAACAACTAGTTTAGTGCATATGTATTGAATCAAAATTGAACCAATAATATTAAAGCTAGCCAAATAATTACGGAAATTGATGTTACTCACCTATACAATGACTGTGGGCAAATCTCTTTTGCTCAGCCTTAAGGAGTAACCTCGACGGGCATACCCACTCAAGGGAGGAATCTCCACACACACTCCAGAAGGGGTATGTCAGAAGACCCTGCCATTCAAAAGTGGAACTGGGCCTTTATAGCATAAAGTGACTGACTGTCAGTCATATGTCTCCAGGCTCAACGGCTTTAGATATGTTATCAGTACTAGCACTTGTTGGTTCCTTTATCTAGAACTTTGCCACCCACATCCTCACAGCTGCCAGCTTCTGCCAGAAAACACTGAATGTCTAACTTTGGGGTTAATAAGTCTGTCTGGCCTCAGCATTCTTCAATATCGAAAGCAGCTGACCTCTGTGAGGTGAACCTCACGAAGTTCCAACAAGGCCCAGTGCAAGGTCCTGTATAGGGGTCAGGGAAATTCCAAGCCAAGTACAGGCTGGGCAGGGGATGGATCAAGAGCAGCCCAACACAACCCAGCAATGTGCACTTGCAGCCCAGAAAGCCAAACGTATCCTGGGGTGCATCAAAAGCAATGTGGGCAGCAGGTTGAGGGAGGGGATTCTCACCCTTTACTCTGCTCTCATGAAACCCCACCTGGAGTACTGCGTCCAGGTTGGGGGTCCCCAAAGTAAGAAGGATTTGGACATGCTGGAGTGAGTCCAGAGAAGGGCCACAAAGATGATCACAGGGCTGGAGAACCTCTCCTGTGAAGACTGGCTGAGGGAGTTGGGGCTGTTCAGCCTGGAAAAGAGATCCAGGGAGATCTTCTTCAGGGAGAGCACCTTGCAGTACCTAAAGGTGGCCCACAGGAAAGATGGAGAGAGACTTTCTAGCATAGCATGTAGTGACAGGACATGCGGTAATATGGCTTCAAACTGAAAGAGAGTAGGTTTAGATTAGATTTTAGGAAGAAATTCTTTACTTCAGGGGTGGTGAGGGACTGGAATATGTTGCCCAGAGAAGCTGTGGACTCCCCATTCATGGGAGTGTTCAAGGTCAGATTGGATGGGGCTCTGAGTAAGCTGGACTGGTGGAAGATGTCCTGCCTATGGCAGGGGAGTTGGAACTAGATGATCTTTAATGTCCCTTCCAACCCACGCCATTCTATGATTCTATGAAATGAAGAATATAGATCAGGAGCATACTTTCAAGCCTAGATGAAAGGCCACTGAATCTTGGTGTCTGTGTACCTGTGTCACTAGGTGTGCTTGTTTTGGCTGGAACAGGGTTAATTTTCTTCATAGTAGCTGATATGGGCTGTATTTTGGATTTGTGCTAGAAACAGTGTTGATAATTCAGGGATATTTTTGATTTTACATAGCAGTGCTTACACAGTCAGTGCCTTTTCTGCTTCTCACTCCACCCCACCAACAAATGGGCTGGAGGAGCACAAGAAGTTAGAAAGGAGACACAGCCAGGACAGCTGACCCCAAGTGACCCAAGGAAGATTCCATACCATATCACAACATGCTCAGTACACAACATTGGAGGACGAAGAAGGAAGCAGGATGTTCAGAGTGATGGTGTTTGTCTTCCCAAGTAACTGTTATGCAGGATGGAGGCCTGCTTTCCAGGGGATGGCTGAACACCTGCCTGCCCATGGGAAGTGGTGAATGAATTTCTTGTTTGCCTGTGCTTGCATGGATGGCTTTTTCTTTACCTATTAAGCTGTCTTTATCACTTTTAAAAGTGAGTTTTCTCACTTTTACTATTCTAGTTCTCTCCCCCATCCCACTTGGGGAGGGAGTGACTGCGTGGGGCTCAGTTGTTGGCTGGGGTTAAACCATGACACGAGGAGAACTTTGTGAAGTTTAGAAAGCATCAGCATGAAATGACCTAGACAAAAAGATGATTTACAGAGCAGTTGCAAGAGATGTGCTCCAGCACAGATAAAGTTAAACAAGGGGTTCTTCTCTTATCCCTAATATTCCTGTGTTTTAAACAGGAAAGGGCAAAGGGTTCTTTTATCCCAGCTGCTCATGTGATTTAAGTTAGAAAAACATTTACAAAGCAAAAATTAGAAAAACCTTAATAAAAATATTTTTCTAGTTTCATATATGCTATATCGTTCTTGTACCTAATTCTACATAAAGCAAGACTGAGATTTAACAAGTAGGAAAAAAAATACTTGGCATAATTTAAGAAAACTTGAAGAGGTGACACCGGTAAGTTTTTTCCTCTTTTCAAGCCAGTTTAGTAATGAATACAATGAAGTTGCTCCTCTAGACGTGATTAAAAAAGAGATCTGAAAGGGTTTTCCAGTTCATCCTCTTGCTTCAGAGCAGAATCCACTCTATCTAATCAGTTCCTGACAGATATTTGTTCAATCTGACCTTGAAAATTTGCAGTCATGCTGATTCTTCAGACTTCTCCACAGTCAGTTACTACATAACATTTCTTATAGTTCAAAAGCTTTTTGTAAATTGTAACTGAAATCTCCAAGCTGCAATTTAAGGCGGTTCTTGCCATATCTCAATGGACATGAAGAACAGTGTGTATCTCTGCAACACTTTTTATGTGTTTGAGAACTGATATCATATCTTCCCTCAATCCTCTCATTACTACACTAAAGAAACAAATTCTTTCAGTCTTAGCTCTTGTGTCACATTTTCTATACCTCTGAAAATTACATGGCTCTACTATGGTTTCTTTATTGAAATATTTGTTTTTCTGAAATGTTCCTTTTAATAGGTTGTTTTCTGGTAAAACCATGTTACCTGTTACTTATCACTATAGGATTACAGGATAATTTAGTTTGAAAGGGACCTCAGGAGATCTCTAGTCCAACCTTCTGCTAAAACCAAGGTCAGCTATGAGTTCAGAGTAGACTAGATCCTGTTGGATTTTGAAAACTTGCAAGAGCACAGACTTCACAAGCTCTCTGAGCAATCAGGTCTGTGACTCATGGTGAAAATGTTTTTCCTTAAGTACATCTTGAACCTCTCTCTCATTTCAATTTATGCCCATTGTCTGTCAGTCTCCCACCATACAGCAATCTGAAGAGCCTGGTTCCATTTTCTTGATAACCTCCTCTTGCTGATTTGTATAGATGCTTAGGAATACTTTTTTCCCCCACAATTATTATTTGGCAAAAGGAATTAAAAGGCGAAGAACTACCGTTCCTGAATCCCTGATTTTTGGATTCTCCTTTTTTCCCCATTTGTATGCTTGACCATTCCTTTCTTGCTTAACTTGCACATTCCTTACTTAGAGAGAATGAAGCAGTTACTCCCTTAATAGAGAACTAGTAGAGAATGATTAAAGGTTGTATCAGGCTGACACAATTCAGAACATTTAGTTTATCAAAATTGTCTTTATCTGTTCTTTCCCTTTTTTATCTGGAAGTCTTATTCCCTTCTCTAACTTACAAATCAAAGCAAGACATCACACACAAGCATTTGCAGAACTCAGTGTAAGGAGGTAGAAAAAGAGACATTAGGAAACACTTCTTTTCCAAGAGTGTGGTCAAACACTGGAACAGGCTTTGTAGAGAGGTGGTCAATCCCCAAGCCTGACAGTGTTTTCCAGGGGATGGCTGAACACCTGCCTGCCCACACTTTAACTTTTGGTCATCCTTAAGTTGTCAGGCAGTTGGACTGGTTGATCATTCACCTTCCAACTAAAATATTCCATTCCATGTTCTGCTTGTGAGTGTCAGCCACCATTTCACACAAGTCAAGTGGTAAATACTTTGAATTAAGTTAGTGGTCTCATTAACTGTGCCAAACTTTGATTTGGGAATTTAGTCTCTGCCTGTAAAGCTCAGACAGCAAATCTCAACTACACACATAATTCCTGGTGCTTTACCATAAACTGTATAGATGGATTTTCTTTATGTTAATACACATGATTTGGGGTAGGATCATAAAGTGGTTTGGGTTGGAAGGGACCTTAAAGGTCAATCTAGTTCCAACCCCCTTGCCATGGGCTGGGACACCTTCAGCTAGAGCAGGTGACTCAGAGCCCCATCCAGTCTGGTCGTGAACACATCCAGGGATGGGGAGTCCACAACCACGCTGGGGTAGATTTTATGTACAAAGAGAAAGTCAATCCATACATTTCTGAGAAATGCACGAGGACCTTACATGGATGAAATAAAGATTGTGTGTAAATGCCACATATTTTTTTTAATTTATCCAGAGGCTGCTGAAAACTTTGAAAAATAGTAAAACAATATCTTTCAAGAAGCTTTGGGGCATTTAGAGTTTCTTAATAAATCCCTTGTGATCAAATTATATGTATAATTACACTAAAAATTACTCCTAGTTCTTAACTTATAATTCAAAAAGAAAAGATTGAGATGTAGATCATTTCACTGGTAGAAAGCCAAGACTAGAAAATACACGTTATCGTAGTGGGAAAAAAAAGTGGAAAAGATAAAAGGAATAGATATGAGATTTGTGCACTGTACAGCAGGCTGTGAGCAGTTATGAAGCTTTCTGGGTTTATTTTTTTATACCTGATTTGGGAAAAATGTGTCAGGGTAAAATAAATACATTACATAATATAAAAAGCAGATCTGGCAGCATTAATAGACCAGCAAGATGGCTGATAGGCACAGTCAGAAACACATGCATGAGATTATGGCTAATGCTTGAATTAGTGCAGCCCCTCTGCAATACCATCAGTGCAGTAACTGCAACCAGCTAGAGAGTAAGTGCCCATCCCCTAATTCTGTTGAATCTACTTAATAATGACTTGGGTTCCTATTCCAAACCTTATTCCTTTGACATACTATAGCTCATCGTGTCATGTTTGAAAATGCCTCTTAGGTGGATCTCTTAAGCCTCTCATATTAACCCAGTTCTTACATACTTAGTTAAATTGGATTTTCAAATTAAAAAAAAAAAAATCTCACAGTGAGTATTTGAAGTTCCAAAGGTGAATGTGGAAGCAAATGTATTTAATGCAAACTTTGTGTGTGTGACGATTTGTATGTCCTCTGAACGTTGCAAACTTAGAGCTCGTGTACAGGTTGACTCAATAACACATATGCACTGAAATTCTTGCATTGCAAACCTGGTGATTTTTTTCAACATGTGAGGCTTTGGCTGCATGAATTTTGTAAGGAAGAAGCTTCACAGTGCACATCAAATACAGAGAAAATCTGTGCATGCACAATGTCTGGGACCAGTAGATATTTGAAAGCTTTCTTGAAGTTACTGCTCTGCACTAGCTGCCAAACATCTGGAAGTTAGTAGAAAAATGTAGAAAAGTGGGAGAGAAGAAAATGACCAGCGAAAGCAGCTGTCTCCCACAAAAAAATGGTAGGTCTGGCACCCTGGGCTATAATAGGATTTGAGAAAGGCAGGGATGTTAAGCCCAGTGGGTTTAAGAAGATCCAGAAAATTTTTCCTTCAGAGGACTGTAAAAAAAAGGCCAGTGAATCTGAAATCAGTCTGAAAAAATGATCTTTATGACATGCACCACTAAATTTAGTGTAATCAGATTGTTAACTTGAAATTTAAAAACGTGAATATTAACTTCAGCAAATTGGCTGCTTATGTCAGCAGAAATATCTGACCAATGTTATTGCACATTCCCAAACTCCTGACGGCTTCTCAGGTTATAAAATCCCCAACTTTCTCTTTGCCAGCCATCTGTCAACACTCCTGGCTTTTCCCTTGATATCGTCTACACTGTGGCTGTTCATTACACAAAAATCAGCGCAAAATACAGTTGCTACAGAGTCTTGAACCTTGAATATATGCAAGCATCAAAAAATAAACGTATTGTAAAGATAAGTAACACAAAGAATACTCATGATTACTCCATTTGTATTTAATTAATGGCAAGAACTTGGTATTTAAAATTGCATAAAGATGCTGCAAAATTTCCAGCCTCCTGCATTAAAATGCTGAGGGCCCTTACAGAATATAAGCTCAACTTGTTGTGCCCTTGAGTAAATGCATTTATAATCTGTGTAATATTCTCTAATAGTATAATAAAATATATGGATCTGATCTTTAGATAAGGGAAGCCTGCAATGAGCTAGTAGCCTGAAGCTCAGGATAAGATTTGCTTTGCCTGAAGGCAGCTGCCTAGAAATTGGATGTTTTTAGTCTGCTGAACTAGTCCTCACTCCTCTACAATCAGTGTGAGCGGGAAGTACAGTGAGGAGACATTTCTAAGTAGTCATCCTAAGAGAAGTGTCCTGTTTCCCTCCACTGACTATTGAAAGAGTGGAGAGAACTAGTTTAATGCAGCTGAAGTGTGATGAGTGATACAACTTCTGTACACAAGCAGAAGGGAGGCCTGCAGCACAGAGAGACAGATGAGTCAGGACACGACTCTGGCCAGTCTGCAATAGCATCGTGGACCATGAAAAGTCTACAACATGATGACCAGTTCAGGCTACGAAATCAGCTAGGAAGAAGCTGCCTAGAGCTGTAAAGCCAAATGCTTATACATGTTGTTTCCACAGTTAAAGTGCAGCAGGGAAGCCTGCAAGCTAAACAAAACCTGCCCTGGATCAATGACTATAATGGCTAAGCATATAATCGCAGTGTATTAATATCTGAATAAAACTACATGGCCTGTAGTTTCTGTTTGCTAATGCTCACTTAAGCATTACTGAGATTATAGGGATTAAAGATTGAGAAAACAGGGTTTAATAGAGGAAATGAAAGAGAAAACTCAGTTATCTGGATATTAGAACAGCATGTAACTGTACCTTTCCTTATTATAAACTGTGATGAGTAGCATTAACAGCATTTTTTGTAAAGGAAAATCTGCTCTCCTTCCATAGATTGTTAATAAAGCTTCTCACAGCATCGCTACCTGAATGATGCTGAACAGAGGAAGAATGAATCAGAGGATCAAAGAATGGTGGCTGTCTTGGCTGCTTGTTCAGGTGCCAAATTCTAGTATTTCCAGTAATTGCATTATTTCAGTTTTCACTGTGTCAATTCTGATTGAATTATACTAGAGACTTGGGTGACCTCTTGATTATTTTCTGGAGAAAATATTTGCGGAAGTGATCCTTTCTTAAAATGAGGAAAAGGTTGAAATAAACGGAGTTCTGGGAACTCAGCTACCATCAAATCAGAATAATGAAACAAAAATTAAACTGTATGTGGTTATAGTCAAAGGGAGGGACAGAAATGACATTTCTATACAATGTCAAAAAAAGCAATAAAAAAGGACTGATCTTTGTTCCGTAGCGAGTCTGCTGAAAGGCAAGGAGAAATGTATCTGTTTAGCTAAATCAGATAAATTTACCCGTAGGAATTTCCTGTTGAGTTACTGCATCAGGCAGAATCTTTTGTTTGGCATGTTATTCTTGAAAAGTTGTTGTTATGAGCTATCCAAACTTTTCCCATTTAACTTTCTGATAAAAGCCTTCAGCAGTCAGGTTAGTAGGTTGTCTGGTACTTACCAATAGGTTCCACTTTCTTCTTTCAGTGCATAAATACTTATGAGAAAAAAAGAACTGCAGACAGAATACTGTAATATTCCCTGAAGAAAGCTTTTAATCAGCAGCCTCAAAAGAGTGCTCTGTTAATGAGCAACTGAAATGTTATAAATTCAGCCAACAGCCTCTATGTTTAATTTAGACAGTCTTCCTTGCAGCTTGAGAGTACAAAAGACCAGTGTCAGTGGCCTGTAGGCCTTTGCAGTTTCTGCCCAGTGGTTAACCATGGGAAAGAAAAGCTATTGCAATTTAATTAGCTGGAGGATAACCTCTAGGTAATACTGATAAAAATAATCAGCCACATGCCAGTGAAGAGCTGGCATGAAAATCAGAAAACATAGTGTTGAGAAAGTTTCATTCGTATTCTGAAATCAACTTTATTCACAAAAAAATCCCCAATGTGTTCCTCAGCAAAAAAATGTATTGTTTCTTGAGCCCATGTTTTTAGGCTCATTTGAAATCTTCTTGCTTGGCTGAGCTCAAGCCAATTCCTGACAGCTGGGTTTCAGAATATTCATTAAGGGAAATACTGTATCATTGCTTTAAAAAGATAGTAGATTGTAAATAAACAGTGAACATGATGAGTCTACAAAAAGCTAACACAGCACTAAGCAGTAGTTTAGCTGAAGGCAATTTCAATTGGTAATGTTTACTGTGTGCTGGTTTCAGCAGTTTTGAAGCAGTGCTGTTCTGATGCTCAGTTCCTGTGCACTCTTGTCTGGGGTTGGATCAGCCTGGACCCGAGGATAGTTCTTCCCGACCTCTTCTGTAGTAACCTGATCATGATGGTGTGTCTTGCTGCTATGAACATTTTCTTTATTTCAGAAGAAATATTTTATATATACAATTGAAAAAAAAAACCCTTTCAATGTGATCGTGCTTTCTTTGCTCATATCAAGACTGGCAGTGCTGGTTTCAAAGTGTTGTGTTCATCCTCTGTGCTGACACGTGCTTATACGTATGTCAGATATGCATATGGACATTTCTGATTTCTGTCACTGCTACCACATGGAGTTGTTTTATAGAGTAGGAGTGTTACTCTAGAAGCAACAAGCTACATCTATGAGAGCTAGCACCAGCTGAACGTTTTTTCACAAGGGGTAGTGCACAGTCTCTCCCCATGTGTGAGCTGATACCTCAGCCTTCTCCTCAGCAGGTGGTTCCTGGAATGGCCCAGTCTTTGAGATGCCTGTGTCTTTTGGTTGATACTGTACAGGGATGAGCATGGAAACCTTATTTCCCCAGAAAACCAGTTGGAATTGTATAATTTAGACTGTACATTACTACTGTTTTTGGTGGAGTTCCTGACAATTTTTAAGCCTGTTTAAAAACTGAAAGTGCCATTTGGTCCTTTTTCAGAAACCTGTTTAGGAGGCATGCTAATCTAAAATAGCTACTTAGTGTAAAATACAAAGCTCCCCATACTTAGGGTGAAATCTGGAAACTGGATTTGAAGGAATCAGATTTTTATCCTGAGGCTCTTACCTATATCATCCACCCATTTCACAAGGCTCTGTGGAATCTTGAACTTAGCAGGCGACTATTTATGTATCACGATGATGACAGGAACATAATAGAGAACTTCCCTCTGCTAATCCTGGCCCTTCTACTCCATTGTTGCTTGAGACTGGACACGTAACTATGAAAAAAGGTCTCATTTTCTCCATCTGAGAGCTGCATATAATATTGTTTACCTAAACCCGAGGGATATTGCGAGCATTCTTTGTTATAATAGTCCATTTCGAAAACTAATTTTAAAAAAAGATTGTTAAAACCATTTAAAAAGTAATGTTCTGTAAAAGTTTAGTGGTGTTTCCATATTCAGCTTCTATTGTTAGAACACCAGTATTTGTTTTATTTTATTGCATTTGAGCTGGTTAATAAGATTTCTTAATTTAAAGTTGCATCTCTCTAATGACCTTTCCTGGATGCTAAATTTTAGATTGCATTTACATATGAGACACTGCTATTTTGTTAAGTAGGAGATATATTATGAGCATAATCAGTTTATCTTAAGCTGTAATTCTATGTCTAGCAAGGATTCAAATTTCTAGGATGGAGGGTGGCTAATGGCTTAGTGAAGTCTGGTAAAACATCTTTGAGATAAATCCCAGCATAATGAGATCAGTTAGATCGAGCTGTAAAATGGAAGAGAAGCTTAATTTTAATTTTCAATTGCACAGTTTGGTGCTTTGCTTTTTTTCTTTTACAACTTGACAGAGCTCTATCTGAAATTTAAAAAATGCTGGAACTGGATGGATCTTTTGAATATGCATAAACTAAATGGGAGAAACTAAGCTAAATAAAGAGAACTAGCTAGTTTCATGTAAGGTTAGATTTTCTATTGCATGGAAAATAATTTGACTTGAATGTAAATTCTCTGGTGAAAGGAGGTGCCTGCTTTACAGCTACAAGATTATTCTTCCCAAAGGTTATGTGGATACTAAGATCAATATCTAAATAATAATATATATATATTATATATATAATACAGACAGCAAGATAACAGTAACAGTATTGATTTCAATCACAGAGATCTACAGTTCCATACGTGATAAAGGGGCCATTGTCAAATTGGGCAGCATCTGATTTCTTGCCATTTAGGTTGGTCTCTTAACTAACACGCTAACAACACTTTCACTTTTATTTTTAGATGTATGCTGTATATCCTGCTTTTGGGTTTCACTGTTCATATGCAATTACAGTGATTGTGACAGAAACTGGGCAAGCCTGGCTGCAGGATTGAAGCTGCTGCTCAAGCACACAGCTTGTGAACTGGCAGTGCAGATGTTCCAGGGCAGTTGGTACAATTTCATTCTGAACTGCCAAGGGAGTGAGACCTTGCCCTCCCCACTCCCTGCCAGAATACCCCAGAAAAGCTATGTATTTAAAATACAATGGCTTTTTCTGAAATTGGTCCATGTTTTGGAGTCTGAGAAGGTAAATCACAATGAAGAGCCTTCTCACACTTCAGTATCTGAGCCAGCTCAGGAGCCACCAACAACTCTGTGTCCTTCAAGAGTCGCAGTAGTTTTGTCACCTAAAACCTGCATGTGACTGATAACACTCCAGGGGAAGGGGAGCACCACTTATGACAGCTCTTATGAATCAGCTCTGAGTAATAGGACCTTGGCAGTTGCAGGAGACAGCTCACACTGAGCAGAAGCATCCTCAGTTCTCACCATTTTCAACACTCAGTGTGGAATCAGAGCCCCAGGCAAGAGATGGAGCAACCGAGGGCACTCATCAACACAGCAGTGAGCTCCTTCAGAAACAGGCTGTATCTGTTAAAAAGCCCAGGGGCACAGAAGGCAGGTGCTGAAGGACCTGGAGAAAAGCCAGTACTACATCTGGGGCCCAAGAACCTCTTCCTTCTGATGGACTGCCAAGATCCCAGCTTTCTCTCTCTTTTTGGAGCAGAGCAAGATGGGGAAGGTTTGTAGTACCTGTACTGAGGCAGAGGTACTGTGCTACAGTCTGAGGCAGACAGGAGTTCAGGGTCAGGAAAACCTAGTACCTAGAAACAATGCCTCCCCCCAGCATATGCAGTACAGATTTCTTTCTTTAAGTAGTATTTGTTTCTTCCTATTGTGCCACAACACACTGCAGGACAAATAACAGAATTTCACACTAGTTTTCCTTAATTTTTGAGATAATACTTGAGTAGGCAAACCAAAAGCTCCTAATTCTAGGAAAATAAAAAACCAAAACAGAACCAAAACCCCACAAACACCCCCCCCCACACACACACACTCAAAAACCCCCAAAAAACCCACACAAAAAACCCCCACCAACAAAGCCAAACCAAACCAACCAACCAAAACTAAAACCAAAACCAAAAAAAAATCCCCCACCCTAAAAGTAAAAATTTTAAACAGGAAGCCAAACAAAACCGAGAGCAGTGCTTCCTGCATGTTTGTACCTATTTATCTACATCCACACACTCCAAACGTGCTCATGAACAGTCTTTGTCACTGAAATGAAGTTGCCTGTAATGGTATATTGCCAGAACTTTTCCCAGGTCAAATTTGGCTCTTGTCAAGTACCATTCCCACAAGCCCCTCCCAGCCGCTGGCAGCTGTGAGGGACCATTCCCAGCAGTTTGCACAGACCTGTGTCGGGAGCTGAGGGAGTTCCCTGCCAGCTGGGGTCCGTGGAGTGCTGAATTTACTGGTGTGGATGCAGCCTTCCTACCCATAACGAGTCTTTCTGCAACTTTGCACTCGCTTCTTTAGAACAAGACTTCAGGTTGTAGTTCCAGCCTTGGGATTTCCCTAGCCAGGGCGGGTCTGTCCCGCGGGGAGCGCAGCGCCCTCAGCCAGCGCTGCCCGAAGGGCCCGGTGCAGCTGAAGGAGGCTCACGGGGCAGTGATGTGCCCACGGCGGCTCAGAGCAGCCGAGAGGCAGCGCTTTGGCCATAAGAGGTTATGGGGAGGGAAATGGCTTTCCTGAACTGCACTGCTGTGGAGCAGAGTTAGGAGAGCGGGACCATTAAGTGCTGCGGAAAGGGAGCTGGGGGTCCTGGCCGATGGCAAGTTGAACCTGAGTCAGCAGTGCCCTGGCAGCCAGGAGGGACAACCGTGTCCTGGGGGGCATCAGGCAAAGCATCGCCAGCCGCGTGAGGGAGGGGATTGTCCCTCTCTGCTCTGCACTGGGACGGCCTCACCTTGAATATTGTGTGCAGTTTTGGGCACCACGATGTAAGAAAGACATTAAGCTATTAGAGAGTGTCCAGAGGAGGGCAATGAAGATGGTGAAGGGCCTTGAGGGGAAGCCGTATGAGGAGCGGCTGAGGGCACTTGGTCTGCTTAGCCTGGAGAAGACTGAGGGGAGACCACATTGCAGTTACAACTCTCATGTGAGGGGAAGAAGTGGGGCAGACACTGATCTCTTCTCTCTGGTGACCAGTGACAGGACCCGAAGGAATGGCCTGAAGCTGTGTCAGGGGAGGTTTAGGTTGGATATTAGAAAAAAGGTTCTTCACTCAGAGGGTGGTTGGGCTCCTAGGTAAATAGTCACAGCAGCAAGCCTGACAGAGCTCAAGAAGTGTTTGGACAATACTGTTGGGCACATGGTGTGACTCTTGGGGATGGTCCTGTGCAGGGCCAGGAGTTGGACTCGATGTTGCTCGTGGGTTCCTTCCAACTCAGCATATTCTGTCATCGTGTGAAAACCAAGCGCCAAGCTCGCCAGAGCTCAAGGAGCGGCTGGATAACGCTCTCAGGCAGAGAGTGGGATTGAGCTGTGCAGGGCCAGGGTTTGAACTCGATGTTCCGCGCGGGTCCCTCCGAACTCGGGACGTTCTCCCACTCCCTCACGACTCCCGGGCAGGCCGCCATAGCGAGCTCTCGCTGCGCCCCCCGCCGGGGGCGGGCGGAACTGTCCCGCGCCTGCGCGCCCCGACCCGCGCAGCCCCGCCCGCCGCCTCCCAAGATGGCCGCGTCTGCAGCGCGCTCCGTGGCCCGGCGGCTCCTCCTGCCCTGGTCCTCCCGCCTGGGGCGAGCGCCCG